>BMAO01009465.1:0-43382 GCA_019973975.1 Trichonephila clavata | reverse complement strand
CCGCTCACTAAAATTCTGCACCCCACCAAAGTGAGGATTTTGACCTACCACAGATAAATTAACAAATTTCACACATTAGTGCAGGAACTATCTACCTAAGTTAATAGGGCTCTGAGATGTGATAAATTTAAAAATCCATTTTTGCAGATTTCTTTCCGCGCTATTTTTGATGATTTTCAAGATGATAAAAAGAAAATGCAGATCTTTTCCCACTAACCTTTTTTAATTTCTCTGCAAAATTTCAATTGTTACCCACCTGAAATCCAAATCGAAATTATTATCTGCAGCATCATATTACACGAATTTTCAAATTTACACGATTTGGCTGTCAGATGTTGTTGTAGATTTGAATCATCATACGCGCTTGTAGACAAATGTTTTCTGTTAGGAACATAACAAAAACTAAGTATCGTTCAAAATTAACTAGACTAATTAACAATAAAATCTAAGTTTGTACTTTTGTCTCATTTATTACATGTTTGCTTGGTGTGGTTGGTTGGGTGGTCATTGGCGTTGTACGCCAGAGTTTCTGGGTTCAACCCGGCCCAAGTTGGTGGATTTTCATGATGCTGAAAGTCAATAGTGGCCATGTCGAATGATTATGCGACATGTAAAAGATCCCTTGAGTGCCTGTTTGGCTTGAGGGTTCTGGGTAAAATTAAGATCCAACGTACAGTTTCACATCACCAGAGCTCATTGCCTCCGTCTGGGGAGGAAATTGTGCGTTAAAATTACCTGCGGCGATTGGTATCCGCCTATAGGGTGCCGCACTAAAGAGATACCAGCTTCAGGAGAATGTACTAGATCTGCAATGGGTAAGACACCAATCCGCAGCCCATTAGAAATATAAAAAAAAACATTATTTTTAAATTTTCATTTTTTAGAGTTGCATTAAAAATGTGTTTTCCATAAAAATTACATAATAAGCCTGTATAAGTAGCAGTTTTTCACCTTTTCATTTGTTACTTAAGTTGGAAGTGGCATGCGTAATTATTTTTTTATCTGAAAGTGGCACCTCTTCCTAAAAAAGTTGGCCATCCCTGCCATAGAGCATTTACTACATGAAAAGGAAAATTAAAGAATGCATAGTGTACATTAATTTACCTGGTCAGGCACACTTCAGAAAAAATACTTTATGGAGGCATTAAGTGTCTATAATAAAAATTAAGTGACCAACTTTGGAAAAATCTGTATTTTTTTTAGATAAATGAGTAATGTCCTGCTATATTTCATATTGCACTCTGCATTTTGCTGCTTCATCGAAGGAAAAGTAAGTCCATTACCGACGCACCTTGTTGTTCAAAATATTGAAGGACAGTTTCGACAGCTCTCACTATATGATGTTTCAAGAGCTTGTACGGTATCCTCAACGTTAACGTCTTCAAAACAGATCTTCTGAACAAGTCTGCACGTGAGGGTTTTTCGACCTTCAAAGGTGTGGCCGAGTTATCCGGACTGCCGGTCGGTCGAGTGCCGAGTTTTTGGGACTCTACTGTACATTTATAAATTTAATAAACTGGAGTATAATGATAAAACATTTTTGTCAATTATGACTGAGAACCGCGATTTTAAGGTAGTCTGGCATCGGTACCTTCTATATCAGGGGTCGGTAACCTTTTAGCTGTGGCTTGACAAACCAATCTACCAATAGGATTCAGCGTGCCACACATTAGGACATTTCTTAAACAATTCGATTCCCGTTATAATGTATAGAGCGTCACAGAATAGAAGTCAATAATATAGATATTTACAGTTTCATTATATATTAATTTTGCATCATTTAAAGATATATATATTTCTTTTAACATAAAAATTAACAGCATAAAATGTAACTCTATTTCTTTAAAAATAAATAAATGAATGAAATTGTACATATGTATTTTTTAAATGTTTATTAAAATAAGAAATGGACAACATAAAATATATGTACTTCTCTTGATAACAGGGGGCTCACCTTCTTTAGGTGAGTACGGGTGTCACAATCCCGAGGGGCCCTAGTGATCTTTTCCTTTTACCACGGGGTTTACTGTCTTTGGTAAACATGGGCTTCACGAACCCGGGGTACCCTAGTGATCCTTCTCTATTTTCGACCCTCTTTCTTGTCATTCAATTCATTCTTTCTTTCTCCTCCCGTCTAGACCACAGATATTAAAACAAATGTTTGGCGCAGTATAGCCGAAATCGGCTCTTGCGCCAATAAACCCCAAAATCACTCACTCCCCCTTGATAACAGTTTAATAAAAATTTTAATGAACCTAATGTTTTCACCTCTGTACACACACACTTTCACATCGCAACTGTGTGTGCCTTTCAATTTGACAAGATTCTTAGCACATTCATTTGCTTATCAAATTTTTTTTTGCGGACTCGAAATATTTTTAATATATGAGGAAAGATTTTTTTTTTTTTTTACTTTCAGTAGAGCTAAAAGCGAGAAGCAAAGTACACGCAATTAATTTTCTCTCATCAAACAATAAAATCTCTCCAGCTATGACATTCAATTATTTACAAAATTGATGTAAATTTATCTTTAGTTATCTTCAAGATTTTTTCGTAATTCCGTAAATGTTCATAATTTTGAAGATGTTTGTCAAATTACAAATTTATCAACTACCATCCACTCAAAAATTGACAAAATTGTAGATTAGTGCAGTGTCACTGAGAATTGCACCATGTGCCACAGGTTGCCGACCCCTGTTCTATATTATTACATGTGATACTCTGGAGCTCCAGTGTTCATCAAAAAACTGAATTATTTCCATTCTGAATCAAAAACTATTTTAATAGGAAGTTTCTCTACTTACATAAAACTTGCTGAATTATGTCGTTTTTTCTTCTAAGACTGCAGAATATATTAAAATAGAATTAAATGTCAGTTTTTGCATTTTTGTGGTGATTTATCCGGTTGAGAAGCTTGATTTCAGATTCTAGATCTGATATTCAAATAGTATTAAGCATGTTTTGCGTTTTCAGCGTGTGTTGTCAGTTTCAAAAAACCTATAATTTATAAACCTTTCTGTAGATACTTTCATATATTTATGCTATATAAAAATTAGAATGGATCTTTATATTGTAATTTTATAATTTAGTCTATTAATCTAGTTCTACATATTTTTACGAAGAGTGAAGAAATTTTCCTGCTTTTTCGGGCTTAGCTACAAAAATAATTATTAAAATTTAATAAAAAGCTAGATTTTCAACTCCATCATAACATACGTTTCCAATAACCCAAGAAGTACAGATCAATTGAATTAAAGGAATGTATTAAAAATTTAGGATATTATAAAGATATAAAAATAAATGGCAATTTTTGTAAAGAATTTTTACAAAATTGCTTGTAAAACTGGCTTATTTTTTCAGAATCAATGTAGAAAAATTTGAAAAAGTAATTATTTACCTTTAATTTAACTGTCTCCCATTTTGTTTACTTATTTATTTTGAAAAAGAATATTGTGTAGTCTAAAAGAGACCGGCGTTTAATCTAAATTTGAGCTTATTTTTGCTTGGCATTTAACTACACTGCTGTCCACCGTAAATGCAACACCCAGAAGGAAGCACGCAAATAACATGAAATTTACAACATACATTAGCGGAGGTGAGATATGCGAATGATTAGAATTTCAGCGCAAACACACATAACGCACGCCTGTGGCTCCACCTCAAACCGCTATTTAAGGCTTGGAGATTTCGACGATTTCAAGTTCGGCAATTATGTTTTTCTTGTGGTTTTTTCAAAAAAACAATCAGTTATGTCTCGTAGAAAACAGCGATCAGCTTTTGATCAAGTATCCGAGTTCGGCAGAGGAAGGATAGTGGCCTACCGAGATTGTGGATTATCTTTCAGGAAATCGGTAGTCGTGTTGGACGAAACCAAACAACTGTAATCCGGATATGTGACCGTTGGATGCAGGAGGGTACGACGGACCGACCTGGTCGATTGCATCCACCTCACTGCACCACTTCACGTGAGGACAAGCAAATTGTGCGCATGGCAGTGACGGATAGCTCAGTCACATCACGAACCATAGCACAGCACATTTAGTCTGTAACGCATCATTCAGTGTCTGCGCGTACCATTCGACGCCGTTTACAGCAGAGTGGTCTGTCCGCAAGACATCCAATGCTTGGTCTCCCTTGACGCAGAACCACAGACGTCTCCGCCGCCAATGGTGCGTTGAAAGAAGGATGTGGGTGGCAGAATGGAATGAAGTTGTCTTTACTGACGAGTCACGCATTTGTCTGCAACACCACGATGGTCGGATTCGAGTCTGGAGACATCGTGCAGAGAGTATGCTAAACAGCCGCGTTATGCACCGCCACACTGGTCCTACACCGGGTATTATGGTATGGGGCGGTATTGGATTTCACTCTCGCACTCCTCTAGTACGCATTACCGGTACTTTAAACAGCCAGCACTACATCTCCGAGGTGTTGGAGTCATTTGTCCTTGCTTACCTTCAGGGCTTGGCCACAGCCATATTTCAACAGGATAATTCGCGACCACACGTGGCACGCATTGTCCAAAGGTTCTTCGTCAATCACCACATTGAATTGCTTCCCTGCCGGCTCACTCTCCTGATCTTTCGCTGATAGAAAACATGTGGTCCATGGTTGCTCAACGATTGACCCAGATTACACCCCAGCTGCTACACCAGATCAACTTTGGCAACGTGTGGAAGCTGCTTCGTCTGCTGCACCCAAAGAACACATCCAAAGTCTCTTTGAATCAAAGCCGAGGCCTGTGACAGCGGTGATCTCCAACAATGGTGGCTACTCTGGCTACTGATTCTGGCAGGAACCACACTTCACAGAAGTCTATAAATTTAATCATTTGATACTTAGTCAACATGTTATACACAAAATAAATTTTGTTGTGCTATCTCTTGTATTTCTTGGTGTTGCATTTACGGTGGCCAGCAGTGTAGTTCGCGATCACCATCAGAATTTATCGACTATTAAAATTCGCTTGTGCTTCAAAGTAAAGAACAAATATGTAAATAATTAACAAACATGTTATGGATTTTTAAGTAAATTTTTTCTATACCTTAAAATGTGTTAAAAACTATCTCTAAATGAAGCTAAATATGCTATCTCTGCGATTTCAAACATTTACGCGATGAATAAATAAGCATCGACAACGAAATAAAAACTAAATTTTTTTAACAAACCTATAATGTGCTTTACTTGTAATATTACTACTATCACTATAGTAGCATGAAGGCGAAATATTAAAAAGTTATTTTCTTTACATGTTTAAATAGTAAATTTAAACAATCATTGTCATGGTATTAGTTTTTTAAAATTTTATTATTAAATTACTCTCAAATTTAAATATTTACATGTTGCCTGTTTTATTTCAAAATTTATAATGCTTTAATTATAAAACTAATGAGTTTATTTTCACTAAAGATATATAAATACTATTGAACCATAAACACCATTTTTACTTATTTCTTTCATTTATTATTACAATTTCCTTTACCGTAAAATACGGCTTTAACTGCACTTTTAACTCAAAAAATAAGATGGAAATTTACGGTTGCGTGTATAAAAATATGGTATAAAAATTATAGCTTCAAATATAAACAAAAGAATAAGCATAAAAAAAATATAGATTTCTACATAGATCGGAATACTGTTTATTTAAAAGAAAGGGCATACCCCTATTGAACCTAAGGGAATCAGGACATACTCAAAAGAGTAAAATGCCAAAATTAAGACCCTTCGTTTATGAGACATATATCTTTTAAAATTTCCATTAAGTAATATTACTTCTAAAAATAATTAATTATATAATATATATATATATTATATATAAAGAACTACAAAATAACCTAGCTAAAGTTTTTTTTTTTTCTATTAAAGTGTACTTCTAGAATATACAATTTTTTAAAAAGTATTGGATAATACCTCGAATAAATGACTTCAAAAACATAAGAGCATTTCGCTTGTACAATTCAGGTCTCTTCGTGAAAAAAGAGATGTGCATTATATGCCGAATATACCTAAAAATTAAAAAATGAAGCTTTAAAGTTTAGGTGCGCGTTATACGCTGGATTTTAATGAAATTTTAATAGTGATAAAAGAGAATAGGAGCGAAGTGAGAGGTGATTTGTCTACTTTTTTATGACAAAATAAAAAACGCAACTGCGTTCTTCTGGAATCCCTGAAGAGTTTTTCAAGAGCGAAAACGAAGACTTCATTTCGACAAACGATTTATATAAATTTTTGATGATGTCTTTTAGGAGATAGATCTATTTGTTGTGTGCATCTTTTAATTAAACTTCTAAAAATAGAAAGACGCCAGTTAATTAAAGTCTAAAATTTTGAAGAAATACCTTTTGTGAATGAAAAAATGTCTAACAGAAGATAAACCTTTAAGTACTTTGATGTTAAACCTGCTTCTACTGAGCGTTAATGGCGTAGCTAGCTCTGAGAGGGGACCCTGTATCAAAATTCCGTTCGGGGTCCTTTTTTAGACATAGGAGCTCTTTTAGTGGACTGTAGTTACACATATTGGGGCCCCTGTAGCTTGGGATATAGTGTTAGTTATATAGTTATCATTGATATAGTGTTAGCTACGCCCCTGCTGAGCGCGAATTATTTCTGACGAACGATTCATTGTGTAATGATAAATTTAAATTTAACTGTAGATAGAAATAAAAAAACTTGTATATAAATAAACGATCTGATTCAGGGACTATTTTTTGTTTGATTTTGATACGGAAAATAAGATTGTAGTTTTAAAAACGACGAAAATGCCGAAAATCTTTTTCCGTCAGTTTCTTCGGTACATAAGCGGAATAAACTGCGTACAGGGACAAACTAATCAATCATTTTAAGGTTTTTTAGTTAATATCTTTTCAACTAATTGCAATATCGGAGTATAAATGGTCAATATGGCTTCCTTGGATCATTCCCGATCTTTTGGTACCTTTGGCGCTTTTCTGTGTTGAGCGGTTCATGAGAAGATAGCCTCAAAATAGATACGCTTGTTTACCTACGAATTTTACTAGTGTAGAACAAATTTATCTGTTTCACATTTCTCCGGTTTTTAATTTCGCAAGAAGTTTATTAATTCTGTCTATGCACATTAGTTTCATTGATGTAGTAGCGTATACAGTAGCGCACACAAAATTTTTTCAAGGGGGGAGTCCGTGGTCGAATGTCCCCCAACTCGTATGATACCTCAAGACAACACCAATTGATTCTTCTGATTTTGCCTATTTTGTTAACAAAAAAAGTAAAAAATAAATTATTTAATTAATAAAATAAATTGTTAATTACAAGTACTTAAATTTTACGTTATATATATAATATATATATATATATATAGGATTATCATATGAATCGAAAAAAAACTCATGGGCTTTGGAGGGTGTCCGGACCCCCAGGACACGCCTCTTGTGTGCGCCACTGAGCGTACACTATGGCTCACACACATAATTCCCTATTGACAACGTATTTTTAATTTTTATCATAGAGATTTTTAGAAACCCTTTGGTGTTTTCTCTCGTCTACGTGTTTTTTAATGTAAAACTCCCCAACACAGGAGAGAGGTCTATGTATGCAGTGACGTAACGGAGGACATTAGGGCCCCCTTGCAAAGTCAGGTTTTGGGCCCCAAGCCGGATCTTACAAAGGATTACATAACCATATGTACTTGGTGTCAGTCAGACTTTGGGCCCCCTAGAATCTTGCCCTCCCCCTCGCAATGCGGGGGTGTACGTTATGTCACTGTATGTATGCTACTACATTAATGCGTTATGTTTAAAGGTTGTTGGTGATAGACCTCGCAATTTCAAACTACCACCGAATAATAAAAACAATGCCTAAGCAAACAGATACGTCACTCTTCTTTATCACATATTTCACCTAAGTGAGAAATTCCAGCCTCCATCATATTCCTCAAAGTGTCTTCTAGAAATCCATTAGATAAACCAGCATAACCTACTATGTTGGTTGCTATGGTAACTAGACAATCGCGGTCTTCTACATGGTCAAGGCAAAAAATTCAAGGATCATGTTTTATTATTGTTTACCTTGTGAAATATATCTGTGAATGCATTATGTCTCATATGAAAATTTTTGGAATTGCGACAAAAAATATTTTCTTTTCCGGGACAGTCAATTATATTATAACTCACCAGACATTTTTTGTTTAACGTGGGTTTATACAGGTTCTTTTATATGTGCATATGTTGAATATTTTAATTGTTCTATTTTTTCTGATTAAAAACAAGATTTTGATCACCACACATGGGAAAGGAAAGAAATAAAAAGAAGCTCATGGAGATTGGATAATATTGAGAAGGAGGTCTGCATCTTAGACTTTTAAATTATGACCTTGGTGTTTAACACTTAACGCCTGTGGTTTTCAAATTGTGCGCATCGGTGCTGTGGAGCGTTGCAATTAATTCCCAAGGACAGCACAAGTCTTAAAAATTTTGGTACTTCTTGTAAAATTTTTTAGTTAAAAGCGTTGATGCACGTTACAAAGGCCTTTTTTTGCTTAAAACTGATGAAAAGAATGAGAAAAATGAAAAATAGCTTCCTCTGCTTAGACAAAAGCTATTTAGTCAGACTTTAGTGTGTGTGTGCGTGTATGATCCTATTAATAATCATTTTCACTTGATCCTATTAGATCGTTAAATTAGTACATTGTTGAATAAGCTATACATTATTCAGATCACTTAGTCCTATTGTTTGATTTCAGTAAAATGCCCTCTCTCCCAGGGGGGGGGAAACTCCGTAAAAAACAAACTTTTTAAGTTTGTGAAAACAGAAAATTTGCATATATTTATACTTTTTCTAGGTAATTAGAGGTAATTAATAGGTTTTCCTTTTTAATTCATTTCTCATTCTTTGCTGATTTCCAAGGATCTCATTACATCTTCTAAAGACAGATTTTGGGATTTTTTGGGGGGAAAACATTTATTCCCCAAAAGTTTCCTCGTTTAATTAATGTTTCTAGACATTCATATTTAAATATTTTCTCATATAATCCATTTTTTAACTATATAATTACTGCTACTAAGTATTTTCATTTGATTCAGGAACATGTTAATCGAATAAATATATATTTTTAAATTTATTACTTAAGGAGACTGAAATTTATTCAATAAGCATATAAAGCTTTTGCCAGTCTTTCGGGAAGGTATAATGCTTAATAAATGCAATTCGTAAAAAAATTAAAAATACCTACTTTGAAAAAAATAACGCTTACCATTCGCTTCAACCTTTATTTTCAAGATTTTCATCAGCAAGCTAAGTTTGGTGAGGTCGAGCTTTGTTTTCCGTTAGGATGAATTCTGCATTATAGCAACAATATATGGTGTGACGTATGGAAAAGGGATCTCCCATCCTTATATTTTACTACACATATGTCCTTATATTTCCTTTAAGGATAGCAGTCCTTACATTTCACAAATTGATTGATTAATTGTTTTATTAGCGTTATACTAAACAGCGTGAGGGGTATTGGGGAAGGCCATCTTCACAACTTGACACAATTCCTCCACGGAGCATCCAAAGAGATTGAAGCTCAACTCATAATTCTCCCTAGTCTAAAAATGTGCCTTTCCACAGTACTAGACATTCTCTTCGTTCTCTCCATATCAACATACAACCTGGCTCCTTCTACAAACTGAGCCGGATTTGTCTGTGAAGAGTACAAAAATTCATTGCAGCCTGGTCCAGATAACGGATTCTCTTGCCCAGCTAACAAATGAATTTCCCTGTCGATCAAAATAAATAAATAAAAAGTACGCAATGTTTTGTTTTGCATATCCCTTGATTCTAACAAAGTTTGCGAACCGTCCCTGGTACAGTACTGATCTTAAATGAGATTGTTGAATACTGTAAAATATTCAGTGAAAGCCAAAATTATACCAAACGCAAATTTCCAAAGTTTGCTAAAGTAAAATTTACAATTTCATTAAGATCAAATAATAACTTCCATTAAAGAATTAACAAGAAACTTTAATAATCAATAAATTACCAACTGTTAATTGATTCAAAGCTGGGTATAGCTCCAGCCACTCGCTTCAAAGGGTACATACATCTGGTGAGTGTAAGCACACTTTTATAAATATAAGGGGGAAAGGCGTACCACAATTTTTTTGGCATGAACAATCACCACCAAGGGACGATGAATTGGGGTTTTAACAGATGGTACATTAGAGATCCCTTCCTCCTTCTGGTAGAAGGAGTTAGAAAGCAATCTTGCCCAAGGATTTCAACCAGTAGAACCAATATTCGAGATGGAATTTTCCGATTCAAGTTGATTCCAGACTATAGACTTACACTATGAGACGCATTATGATGTGTAATAGATAACTTCATTTCCATCCATCTGTGATTGTCCACCCTCTTAACGAATCGGAAAACGACAACGTCAATAACCTTTCTGGACAGATTATGGTCAGTAATATGTCAGTATCAACAATTGTAGGTCAAAAAGCATATGAAAATTCCATATAAACTACAAAAATGGGATACAGTTGTAGTTGCCTCCAACTGTAGGAGTCCTTTTGAAAAACATAGTGGAAATAACTGCTTCAGTTCTTATTTAAGTTACTTATGCTCATTTAATATAAACCAGGTTCTTTACCTTTATCTTCGTTATTTTTAGTGGAAAGAGTTGTAAATACTGGTTGTTCCCTAATTTTTAGAAGTCAGAATATTAGACACGGGCACTTTTCTAAACTTCAAAAATTTAAGTTAAAAGAAATTTGTCTAACAAAAGCTCTTTTTATTACATGATTTGTATGAATTACGAAAACAACTGCATCGCGCTTAAGCTCGTGTGCCGTTAAGCCCCATTTTGAATTTCTAATTCATAAAAATAGAATAAAGTTAAGAAATAGGGGATGAATTAAGAATCGTATTTTACTCAGACTTTAATTATTAAAACACATAATCATTTTTAATCAAAATTTTTGGATGAATAAATTAATTTAAATTGTTAAATTTGATATGTTTTTTTACATACTTTTCTTTTTCACATATTGAAGTGATACATGTCAATATGTTCTTTTACATTTTATGATGAGATATAAAGTAATCAATAAAATAAATTTTATTCCCTAATTACTGTTGCTTACACATCACATATTCACACTATCCAGGAGTGGTATTTTTAATTGTTAAATTTCTTCATTGAGAATAGGAGCCGCGGTAGCCTAGTGGTCAAGGTCACGGACTCATGGTTGGCTTGTCATGAGTTCGAGCCTAGTACCACTGAAAACCCCCGTGCAGAAGAGGCCGATGCACATTAAATATGTTGAAACTCGAACGTCCCCTCCCCCCTGAAGGAGAGGCAGGGAAGTTAGAATAATGGAACCGAATGTGTTGTTGTAAATTAAATATTAATTGTATAGATGGCGCTGCAAGTCATCTGAGAGATGTATACTTTGTTTGGCTTGTAGAGTCAGAGTGTATGTAATGTTCTTTGCTGTTAACATGTCTTCTAAGTGATTCGTCCAATAAACAAAAATGCCAAAAGATTAACTGAATTATTGAAATGACATACAAATATAATCGTCTTACTGATCAAGGAATTCATAACTAAGGAAATATATCACGCGTAATATCCGTCATTTGATTATGGTTCAGAATTATGAGGTCTGTCACCAAAAGACTGATCACTGACTCTGTCTCACTTTCTTCGTTGAGAATGATTTCTCTCATATATTAGTGCTTTCCGAGACTGATGACATTTCTGTTCAGTAATTATTAAGGATTTTATAACATAAATTGTACAAATTTTTTTTTTTACCCAGAGGTACCTATTAAAATCTCATACGTTAATTTTATTGTATTTATTTTTTTATTCAAAGAAGCATTACATTTGAAATCTTTTACCGGTCTTCTCAGTATAAGTAATGAGAAGAGTACTTTACTACTAGTTTAAAATGAAGCATTATTTTCTTAGAAATAAATTTCAGAAGAGAAATAAAAAAAAAATCTCTTAAGACGAGACTCACAATACTGAGGATAGTTTCCGCCCCTTGGGCTACTAATTTGAGACTGTCTGCACATTTTTCTTCTTCATGATAAACTCAGCAGGATTACATTCATTATAAACTAGAGGACTGGTTACCAAACTTTGTTATTCCATTTCTAATTCCTTTTTTCTTTAATCTCGGTTATAAGTCTAATCTATTTTAACGATGGGTTTTATCTGAACGGATAATAAATGGATGCTCTCCTTCTGAGGAAATAACTGTTATCTCAATATAAAACACTTCTCCAGTAATACTTCAATGATTTACATCAGGAAGGATGATATCTTTGTTGCCAGCTAGATGAGACGCGAATTTTTCAATATAACCAAGTTCTCAGAGAGCGAGATATTTATTTTTTTTAAAAAAAATAATTATCTCGAAAGAATTTTTAGAACAAGTTTATTAGAGGAGAGGATTTGGTGGAGTTTGGTTAAGTGCTTTTTAAGGCATTAAAGTATTAAAAGAGGAAAGTATGACTTCATTTTCAAATATTAATTACAAAACAAGATATCAATCATTGGCATGGCCAAGTAATTTTAGCGCGTTTTTCACATGTTGTATTTTACAATAATGCAACTAATGAACTTTTTACTAACAGAAAGTAGTGTGTGTTGTGTTGTGTACTGTACCACTCCTCTAAATGTACCACTATTGAGCTGAAAAGAAATAATGACACAAATCTGTATCAGCACTATAAAAAAGCAAAAAAAAAAATTTTTTTTTTTCTTTACAGAAGCTACAAAAGCCCGGACAAGGTGACTTAACTCCTTGTCTAGGCATAAAACTCGCTTCTATGTATTTATTCTATGCAGGCAGATTTTTTTAAAAAAAACTTTTTGCAAACAATAAATTTACTAGGTAAAATTTGAGAAAATTTTGTTATAAACTAGCGAAATTCAGGAAAATTTGTAGGAAAATTCGGGAAAACTATGGGAAAATTTAAATATGATTCGGCTCATCTAGGGCACAAATGCGACCCAATGCCGAAAACCCGAGGTCAATTGGTTGCTTATTGGCTGAGAGAAAAGTACGACAAAATATAGGAACGAAGACGAAATTTGCGTCCTAATAGCGCTTTTGTTCCACTATGTGAAAAACGTGCTAAAAACAAAGATATTCACTTACAGTTTTTTGATTCATAAAGGAAACATTTAAGTTTTCTTACAATGCTTTATTGAACAATTTCAATGTGCCCATCATTAGTTACGAGCAACTCATCAAGTCTATTCGAGATTTCTAGCCACGTTCTATGAAGCATTGGTAGATCAACAATCTGAATAACCTCTGTAATTCTACCTTTCATTTCATCAGTGTCACTAATTGAATATTAGTAAACAATGGTTTTCACCTATTCCTACAAGGAGAAATCCAAAGGTGCTATGTCTAAAGAACTGGGAGACCACGGTTTTGGACCTCATCTTTTCTTTTATCGTTTGAGGAACTTTTTATCACTTCCCAGTGTAGAGGTGGCCCATTTACATCATATATGTGTACGATGTAAATGGGCCACCTCTAGTCTTAGGCGTCTTAGGACTCCTTGAGACCAGGAACCTTAATCAAAAATAGGCCCTGGGCCCCTAAAACATGTAGGCCCCACCTATGACTCTTAAAGTAAGCAGTACATAGCATACGTTGTCAAATACTTGCACAAACAATAAATAGAAACAAATAAATGTGCATTATTTAAAATCGCACATACCAGCTCGAACGACTGCCGCCTTTTGACTGAATGAGTAATAATAGTGTATGGTGGTAGGCTTAGGCCGCCTGTACGTGGACGACGGTCATCACATGTAGCCAGTTGACATTTCGTCCAAAATTATCAGTTTTTCGGAGAATACAACCGAAAATAACATTTGATTTTTGAAATTATTCGAATTATGAACTTCTTAAGGCTGAGTCGAGAGCGAGACTAGACCCCCATCGCGGCCGAGGCTCTGGGCCCGGGCAAAGTTGGCCTATGCCTTAAGACGTTCCTGTGTGTTGCAGATTTAAATTCAATAAATTATGCTGCAACTTGAGCTTATTCTTGCTGTGAAGTTATTTTGAAATGAGAATGTTGAAAAACGGGGACGTCTCACCAACCAGTTTGCATTTTATTACACTGAATTTTTTTTTCTTTATGGAACACATAAAAAATTGTAAGTAAAATTCTTTGTTAGTTTATTTTTAATTAATTTTTGAAAGTGTAGTTGCACTTTTCACGCACCTTATATTTCACATAATTTAAGAATGGAGCTTATCCAAGATAAATTCTTTATGAAAATTCCACACATAAACGAAAAGCACATTCAAGTATAAATCGCCCCAATTTGTTATGAGAGACTGCTTGGGAAAATTTTGGTGCATACAACATGATTCCAATAAAGTGATTGCCATAACTAGGTAGGTCTTTCATTTTTCAAATTGTGTTAGCCGAAAAACGTTAGAGCTGAAACCACAATTTCCTTTTTCTAATCAAGCATGCTCTTCCTGTCGTGCCCTTCGTAGTTTGGTTTTTAGGGAGGAAGGCCAAAAGTAACGATTTTTCCCCATTATTTCTTTGCAAATCCTGTTTTAAGTTTTTCAAAAAAAATTTAATAGTATTTTTTGAAGGATTCATTTTTAGAGCTCAATGATAAGCATTAAATGAATACTTTCATTCTAGTGTTAAAAATCTTTCAACAATTACAGTGAAATACGTTTAACACGAAAAGTATTAAGTCAAAATATCGGTTAACATGAACTAATACAACAGTACTGGCAAACTACTACATATTTTTATGCATTTTTTCTCTTAACACGAAGCAAAACTCGTTTAACACGATTTTTTTTTTTGAATGAATAAAATACGGAATACACATGCCGGATTTGACTGTCCTATTGTATTATCGGAAGAATTCATTGCAGTAGATAATGATAATGTGTATTCAGCCCCAATTATGGCAGACAAAGACATTATGAAGTTTGTTCAATGCTTAAAAACTATCATTGACGCAGATTCCGATAATGAAAATGAAATGAATAATACAGTTCCTGTTCCCACATCATCCGAAATGATTAACGTCATGAAAAGTATGCACAGTTACTTAGACGCACATTCCAATTTTGAAATAGATATCGAAATGGACGTTTGTCGACAATTTAACGCTGAAAAAGACAATGCAAATAAAAAACTATCAGATTACTTTCCAAAACCCAATAAATATATTTTGTTTTTCAAAAAAACTTAACATTTTGTATTTAATTTAAAGTTTACGTGAATGATTTTGTTTCGTTGATTTTTCTTAAACATACACTGCTGGCCACCGTAAATGCAACACCAAGAAAGACAAGAGATAGCACAACAAAAATTAATTTGTAGATAACATGTTGACCAAGTATCAAATGATTAAATTTATAGACTTCTGTGTCGTGTGGCTCCTGCCAGAATCAGTAGCCAGAGTAGCCGCCATTGTTGGAGATCACCGCTGCCACACGCCTCGGCATTGATTCAAAGAGACTTTGGATGTGTTCTTGGGGTACAGCAGACCAAGCAGCTTCCACATGTTGCCAAAGTTGATCTGGTGTGGCAGCTGGGGTGTAATCTCGGTCAATCGTTGAGCAACCATGGACCACATGTTTTCTATCGGCGAAAGATCCAGAGAGCGAGCCGGCCAGGGAAGCAATTCAATCTGGGGATTCAAGAAGAACTTTTGGACAATGCGTGCCACGTGTGGTCGCGCATTATCCTGTTGAAATAAGGCTGTGACCAAGCCCTGAAGGTAAGGAAGGACAACTGGCTCCAACACCTCGGAGATGTAGTGCTGGCTGTTTAAAGTACCGGCAATGCGTACTAGAGGAGTGCGAGAGGGATATCCAATACCTCCCCATACCATAATACCCAGTGTAGGACCAGTGTGGCGGTACATAACGCATCTGTTCAGCATCCTCTCTCCACGGTGTCCCCAGACTCCAATCCGACCGTCGTGGTGTTGCAGACAGATGCGAGACTCGTCAGTAAAAACAACTTCATTCCATTCTGCCACCCACATCCTTCTTTCAACGCATCATTGGCGGTGGAGACGTCTGTGGTTCTGCATCAATTGTAGACCAAGCAATGGACGTCTTGCGGACATACCACTCTGCTGTAAACGACATCGAATGGTACGCGCAGACACTGAATGATGCGTTACAGACTCAATGTGCTGTGCTATGGTTCGTGATGTGACTGAGCGATCCGTCACTGCCATGCGCACAATTTGCCTGTCTTTACGTGAAGTGGTGCAGTGAGGTGGATGCGATCGACCACGTCGGTCCGTCATACCCTCCTGCATCCAACGGTCACATATCCGCATTACAGTTGTTTGGTTTCGTCCAACACGACTACCGATTTCCCTGAAAGATAATCCACAATCTCGGTAGGCCACTATCCTTCCTCTGTCGAACTCGGATACTTGATCAAAAGCTGATCGCTGTTTTCTACGAGACATAACTGATCGTTTTTTGAAAAAACCACAAGAAAAACACAATTGCCGAACTTGAAATCGTCGAAATCTCCAAGTCTTAAATAGCGCTTTGAGGTGGCGCCACAGGCGTGCGTGATGTGTGTCTGAGCTGATATTCTAATCATTTGCATATTTCACCTCCGCTAATGCATGTTGTAAATTTCATGTTATTTGCGTGCTTCCTTCTTGGTGTTGCATTTACGGGGGACAGCAGTGTACATACATGAATATGTATATAAAATAAACTCTAATAAACTTAATTTTGTTGATTTCTGTTTTTTTTTTTTTTTTTGCAATATTCTTTAACACGAAATTTTTTTAACTCGAAAAAATATTTTAGTCCTTTTAGTTTTGTGTTAAGTGATTTTCACTGTATTTTACATTAATCTATTAACAAATTCATTGTAATAGTCTCAAAAGTAAGTTCTAATTGAATTACACAAAATAGTTATCACGTGTATAACATTTTAAAAATGCAATATTTTAATACTTTAATTGTTAACAAATTTTTCTCGTCCATGCATGAATTATAATGAAAGACAACTATTCTATTTTTATTTTATTTTATATCAACGTATACATTTACATACAGTGAATCTAATAAAAATTTGTCACTTCAAAAACTACTTATTTTCAGAACTGAATCACGAGAATAAAATAAGATATACACTCTCTTTGAGAAATATTTCTCATCAGATTTCCTTTTTATCTTAGGACGGATTTCCAAAAGTCTCTACAGCAAACTCCAAGGCAGGTTCGTAGCTACCACCGTATCAGACGTATCAATGATAGGGGGCCCCTAAGCTACAGGGGTCCAACATGTGTAAATACAGTCCAGTCTTATATCTAAAAAGGGCCCCGAAGGAATTTTGATACAGGGCCTCCTCAAAGCTAGCTATGCAAGAGCACCAAGGAATCCGCTTTCGTAAGATTTTGATTCAAGGATTGATTCGATTTTATCAGATCATTTAAGCGAATAACTACAAAGAATTAAACTTTACTTTTATCACCAAAACGGGATGAATGTCATTGCTATAATCCTCCGAAGCAGAGCCATACGAAGTCTCAGAGCAATACGAAAAAATAATATTTTCTAACAATAATTCACTTGATCAATAATCATGAAATTCGCCTAGTAGTCTGACAGAAAAAATTGCTATTATTATCTTATTTCACTCCAAATCACTTTGTATATTATTACATATTTGCATATTTATTACTACACATTTGTAAAGTTTCTTCAATAAGAAAATGGCAGTTAAAAATTTTCGATAACTTTGAAGAAAATCCCAAGTAAGTTTTAAGAGGGAAACTTTTGCGAGATAACTGGCCCACTACAATTTCTCAAATATGATTTTTTTTTTTTGTAAAAATAATAATCAATTATTTGATTAGCTTCAAATTTTGTAAAAAGAAATTTTTCTAAAAAGTAACCTTCAATAACGCCAGAATATAAAAATAGGAATATTTAATGGTTATATATATTTATATATTTTGCATAGATCTAGAACTTTCTCCCTAGAATTTCGACAAATAGTCAGCTAAGTTATAAAGAATTACGTATTAATTAAAATGCAGTGCCAATTTGTAATATAGTAGACTTTCCTGTAATAGCAAGTCAGTATTTAATTATTTGGTTAAATACCTGTAAAGTTCTTCATTTCTGATATATATATATATATATATATATATATATATATATATATATATATATATATATATAGTAGAATTGTAAATGAACTGTTATATGCAAATATTGCTAATATTTTGAACAAGGCAGTAAATATAGCTATTTCTTTTTCAGCTCTCTTTTATCTGTGTGATAGAATTATTTTGAATACATAGGCAAAAAAGGTTTGGTAATGTACGAGGTGTATTCAAAAGATACCTGTGGCCGTATTTTTTTATGAGTAAACAAGTGAAGGTAGAGAAACATGATTTGACACACGCATCTACTTGTAAAAAAGAACAGATTTTTATTCACAGAGAAGTCATCATGCAGAATACGATGGATCCCCCAGTCGTATGACATCTAAAAAAAAGACGTTCGAGCAATGCTTCCAATAGTGGGAGAAGTGTGTGGCCTCCAATGAGGACTTACTATTTGGAGGTTGGTATAAAATTAATGCATGTGAATACGAAAATTTTTAATGAATGAAATTCATATATCTTTCGAAGGCACTTCATATAAATGATTGATCAATTGATCACTAGTTAAACGTTTGAAACAGATATACCGTAAATTCTTGCGTATAACGGGCACTTTTAATATAAGAAATGAGATCGAAATCTACGGGGGTGTGTTATATGCCGGGTACAAAAACGGTAGTTTCAAAAATAAAAAACGAGATGAGCATAGGAAAAAATTAAACTTCTACATATACATTAAAATAAATTTATTTAATGGACATTCTTTATGAAAAAATTAAATGTTTATAGTTCTAGAAGTACATTGTTTTTTTTAAAGCTTGGAATACCTCGAATAAATAAATGACTTCAAAAGATTAGAGAATTGCATAAGTTCATTTCAGGTTTTTTCGTAAAAAGGGTTATACGGCAAATATACCAAAAAAATTTTAAATTCAGTTTAAAAGTATAGGTGCGTGTTATACGCCGGATTTTACGATAGCTCATTTTTTACTTTAAAAAATAAGCAGAATAAATAAATGTTGGAATTTCTGGTGAATGCATGTGTTTGCATTTTTGTTCATTACTATGTTCCACATAAATAGGCTTAAGTGGACATTTCATTTTTCAGCAAAATTTCCGACGCCATGGGAACCTATGAAAAGAGTGCTTACAGCAGTAAAATTGTAAAATTCCACAAACATTTTAAAAATCCATTCCAATCAGAATATGTGGAAGAAATAGATACTTCAGGCTGAAATTGTCCACACTTTTATTTATTTACTTATCCAACGCTCGTGCTTGGCTTTTTGACTATTTGACGCCGAGCCTCGCAGTATCGACTGACGACGTCATCATTCAGGTATTCATTGAGTCCAGTGCATTTGAGCAGGTGGTCGCCATCCATCCTGGCATGGCCGCAGAATGGGCTGGCCTCGTCAGCAGCCAGGCCAATCCAGCAGGTATACTGCCAAAAAGTCACGTCCGGTGGTTAGGTGAAAGCGGGCCAGGGCCTCGGCTCTCTCCAGATGCTTCATGATAGAAACCACAGTGGACAGGATTTCCCATGACTTTCGAAGGCTCTTGGACTTTTGGTTCATGGCCGTACATTTGTCAATGTGTGAAGTTATAATGCATTTTGCTCTTCTGAGGGTCAAGAGGGCTTCCGGTTGAAGCGATTCGGCACCCAGCTTGGCTTTTTGGTCGGCTCTCTCATTATCAGGGATCCGAAATAACATGAAACTAGATATCTTACTAGAGTCAGTACTGTAGCGGGTTCTCACTCATTTCCCCCTCAAACCACCCTGGGGTTTTCTTATGACGTCGTATGATTTTAGAACCTCGTCTTGTGAAGAAACCGCGATACATTCAATAGGCGTTATTATTTAAACAGATCCTGAATTGAGAGAAGGACGAATTACCAGTATTTGTGACGAAGTACCAGTAAATGTTAGTAGGGATAAGTGAAAGTTGTGAAGTGGTTACTGATAGTTAGTAAGAGATTGATATCAGAAAAAGTAATGAATAAACCTATTGGAATATATTTAAAAGTTCTCAGAATAGTAGCCTATGGACATTTTTAAAAATAAGTGACTTACAATTTCGTTAGGTGTTAAATTAAGTAAATCGCGTCACGTGCATATAAGTATTTCTATTATTTTGATTGAGATGGAATAAATATATACTTTAAAACGTTCATGAGTCTAAATATAATTGCAATTTGACGATGTCTACGAGATCTGATCTGCCTCAGAGTGGTCTAAGACACTGGTCTAACACGTCGAATATTCCATTAAGTTGCGTAGCATTTTGTTTTCCTTTATGGATATCGATGGGACAGTATAATTTTTTTTCTTGATTTGCTTAGTGGTGACTGAAACAAATTAAAATTGGAGGGAAATTTTTTATATTTTCCCCAAACTATATTGTGTAACTATTACCAGGTGCAACATGAACCTCCTGTAGATGCTTAAAGAAAATTGTAATATGATTAAACACGTCTGTCTGCGGTTAAAAGACCTTCAGTTTTAAATCAGGCTTAAGAAAAAGAAAATATCAGTTTTATTTATGAGTTTCATAAAGGAGCAATTTGCTGTTAAAGGTCATCAAATCTGACAAAAAAAAATTGGTTTTACACAATTCCTTTTACTTTTTATTCAAAGAAATGTGTCGACATAATACTATTTGTATTTAAAAAAAATTCCCAAATCTCTTTATGTAAAAATATGTATTAAAATATCTTTTTCTCATCCTAAGACCCAAATATATTACATATTATTTGCATTGTGATACTATCTTTGTTTCAAAATTATGTGTTTCAGTCCATTAACAAATTAGTACTAGATAATTTCCTTTCTCTGATGTGCGTAAAAAGGAGAAGCTTTAAAGGTAAGAGATTTAAAGTATTTTTTTTAGTAACGAAAATCGTATGTTTCAATAACAGGAGTTTAAGTCATTAGTAAATTTAAAAAATTTCAAATGTATTAAAAGAAAAAAAAATTGTTTTTAATTATTTGCTTGTAAACTGAAAAAAAAAATTCAAGAGAGGAGGTATTCCTTTATAATGTATATTTATTAATAACTCTACACAAACGTTTCAAAATGCTGAGTTCAGCCAACTCAGATTTAAATAAAGTAAATAATAAATAAAGCTTTAGCTTATTTTATACAGAGAGTTATTTTGTGCTTAATTTTTAAAGACCTGTTTCGAATTTAAAAAATTTTACAAAGGAAATAACCTGAGAATACTTTTTGAGTATTTTGATTATTTCATAAGAAAAAAAAGCTTTTAAAATTACTTTTAAAAATTAATCCTGTTTACTTTTCAAATACATTTTTAAAGATGAAGTTGGTCGCTCAGTTTAAGAAAAATGCTAATCTTTCTAAATAATAAGCTAACTATATTGATGGGTTTTTCACTAAAAAGTTTAATCTACTTTCCTTCAAATTTTTGTACTCATCCTATGTTATAATTCTTTTGTAAATTTTCTTTTTGCATAAAAGCAAGATTATTAATTTGTGTTCTGTTTTGTTGTAATAATTGTTTGCTACATAGTATCAAAAGAAAGAAAAGGCCAATTTTTTAATGATCAATCGAATAAATTCTGAATATTTTGATTTTAAACCACAAACACCACACGGTCTAAAATAATTATTCTGGAATTCTTTTGATTTTTGTGTTGTAGTTTAGAATAAAAACACTTAAAAAATTAAAAGCAAGGACGAGACTTTAAAACGTGAGCAAAAGCTTTTGAAACGTTTAATTTGTTTTTAGTGTTGAAAAATATTTAGTTCGTGATTAATTAAAAAAATAGTTTCATATAAATGTTAATTTATTTAAAAAAATGTGAACTCTGAGACTTTTAAGTTATATGTTTATAAAATGATTTGGAAAATATGCTATATTTTACTACCATAAGAACAAGGTAGTTATTTAAGAAATTAATTTTTGTATTGAGATGTATTTAAATTAAATTTCCTCATGGAATATAATATCGATTATCTGATAATCAATGCATCGTTATATTATTTTAAGTATGTAAATTACAACCATTTCAACAGAAACCGTAACATATGTTCTTGTATCTTTAAGACAAAATAGTAATCCTAATTACATGAAGGATAAAGCGTAGTTTTTTTTACCTTTGAATGAAACCCATAATTAAGTTCCCAAACATGTTTGTAAAGACTTTTTAATAAGTAGCGTTTTTTTTCCCCAACATCATAAATTAATTTTAAAGTTTCCTGCATGAAAAAAATGACATAAGGAAATTCCAGTTCTTGTATTCCTCTATAATTATGAGATATAAATAGACATACTTATTGAATTTTCTCAGTATTCTATAGCGTGAAAAAATATGCAATATTTTTAAAAAATAAAACTCTCTAAATTGTCACCTTATCGTGCGTATATTCAGATTGTTCAATTCCTACTATAAGTTCACACTTTCTCTATATTTATTTATTTATATATCTTGTTCAAATTTTCAATCGCTTATAAAATACTTTCTATTCATTCATTCAAGTTTAAAACCATTTTTAATAACTTGTAGTGGATGACATTTGATGTTAATACACAGTGTTTTCAAATATTAATTCATTAAATTAAAAAAATGAATAAATAGTAACAAACACAAAAATAATAGTCCAACAGCATATATAGAAAGGAAAATCGTTCATTGTGTCCCTGTAGCGAAATGGACTTCTAATGCAGAGGTCGTGGGTTCGAATCCCACCTAGGACGGCCTGATCTCTGAGAATGTGATTTCTTTTTCAATACCCTTTTATAAGCTTCACTTGTATGTAACGGAATTTTTGAACTAAATTTTTGCCCACTTAAAAAGGTCAGATTAATTCGCAATTTTGCTCACTTGTCCAGGAAATATGACAATACAGTAATTTAATAATTTTGTTCCATTGCCTAATCAGGATTAACGCTTTCCAATTTTCAGATCTCATCCCGCACCTGGCGACTAATTTCAGATCCCATTTCCAGATTTGAGGACGAAAAGATTAAGTTACAACTTTGTTCGATTAACTATAAAAAAGGGTGTTTTTTAGTTTTTTTAAACTATAATTTATTATTACTATTCTATTTTAAGAGAATAATTAAATTTAACATATGAATAAATAGTAACACACAAGCAAAAATAGTCCAGCATCCTATATAGAAAGGAAAATAGAAAATTGCTTTCTATTTTGTCATTATTTCTATTTTGTTTCTATTTGTCTATTTTTGGGGGATTCTATCATATGTATATACATATCTGTATTAATTGTAACTATTTAACAAAAGGTAACTAAAATAAAAAATTTCTTTGTTGACCTAAGTAGGAATTGACTTAAAATTTATTTTTTATATTACTTGTTCATCGATTATTTTGAAAAAAACCTAATTGTGAAAAAATCTAAAAACAGTATTTGCAAAATCTCACACATGAAGTCTTTTAAATACTTGAAAGCCAAAAACAACTCGCTACTTTTTGCATTTGTTCGTGGACACATGGATATTTTTTGGAAATAGGTAGGTCAGTTTGTGCTTGCAGAGACAGCCACCAAGCTTGAAATTAACCATTGAATATTCCTAAATTCTTTCAAAAGAAAGTTATGAGAATACAAATGGTGGAGCTTTGGAACCAAGAATATATACTTCTTTCAAATAAAGAGAACTTAACAAAGAAATTTTTTTCATCTATAATTAAGAGACTGACATGCCAGAATTTTTACTATTTACAAGATAACCTAATTTCTTGCTGGTTATTGTAACGTTAAGTTATTTGAACAAATACCATTTGGCTCCGTCATCACCCTCAGAGTATAGAGATCGGATACGTTATACGATAAATAAATATTTGTGTGCGAGAAAGATTAGTTTTAGCTGGTAAGATGTGAAAAATTTAAATTCGTTGGTTTATTGAAGTAAAAAAAATATTTAGACACACACAGTAGTTAATAAAAATTAGCAAGCGATCGCTGAATGAGAATTAATCTAACTTTATTAGTTTATTGGGAAATGACTGATTATAATCGAAGTATATTAGGTAAATAAGATTAACATCACTGAGCTTAATTAAAGGAAATTAACATATTAAAAGATCACGGAAAATTTAAATAAGCAATTGACTGAATTCCGCTTCCACAAAACTTAAGAAATGTTTGCTACACGTTTCATCTCACTTTTCTAGTTAAAAGTAAAACTGCATAACTTTTTTTATTTGTGAAAACAACGATATTAACATAAATTTTATGAATCTTGATTACATCCTGATTAAAATAAATTAAACTCATTTGCAATATATTATGATTTTCATTTAAGAAATGTAACACTTTTTCAACAGTTTTTTTTATTTAAAAAATTTCCGTTATTTCAATTTAATCTCATGTAAAAAAGTATTCGTAAAACACACTTGAAAAAATTCAGGGAAAGTATAAATTATATTAAATTAAATGTTTATATTATACACAAGTAGCACACACGTGAATTTTTCAGGGGGAGGGCAGGGACGTCTAAAGACTTCTTGAGGACCTGGGCCCCTACACTAATGTAGGCCCTATCTATGACCCTTAAAAGAAAACAGTACGTAGCATACCTCCTTGTCAAACACTCGTACAAACAATAACCCAAAACAAATAAATATAAATGAATTACAATCGCATACACCGGCTCGACCAACTGTCGTCTTTCAACTGAATGAGTAATGATGGTGTATAGTGGTAGATTTAGGCCTATACATAGACGATGGTCAATACATGTTGCCAGTAGACATATTGTCCGAAATTCCCAGTTTTTCGGAGAATATAACCGGAAAAAACATTTGACCGGTTGAAATTATTTGAATTATAATCTTATTAAGGTTGAATTGAGAATGAGACGAGGCCCCCATTGTAGCCGAGGCCCTGGACCCGGGTCCAGTTGGCCCATGCCTTAAGACGTCCCTGTTGGGGGGGGGGCTGGGTCGGAAGTCCACCCCTCTCGTATTATGCTTCAATATGTTGGGATTCTTTTGATTTTTTCGATTTTCGGGAACAAAAAATAGTAAACGATTAATTATTGTATAAATAATTAGCATTAATAAAATTAATTATTAATAACAAACTTTATTAAATTGTACGTACTATATACATAGGGTTATAATCAATCGAAAAAAAATCAATGGCTTTGGGGGGGTCCGAACCCGAGGCCCCCCCCTCCTTTGAGTACGCCACTCTGTTATACACTTATATATAGTTAGGTTCTTTCATTCTCATTTGAGAAGTCGCTGCGATACAGGAGTGGTAGCGATCACGAGCGTATGATCAACTTGTTCCTGTCCAATCATGTGTTCGAGTCTTGAGGCCACCAAAGAATAGTCGTGTAGGCTGTACCTTAAATCTGTGGAGGGCTCAAAACCCTCACATGGATGTGGTGAGGAGATTTGAAGAGTAGGTGCCAGCTGAGTTGCCGTTCTCGTCACTTGACCGAGATTGAAAACTGCGAGGTCGATTGCCAAAGCCTTTGTATTGTTTTGTAGTGTGATGTTAACAAATAACCAATCATTTTAATTGTAATTTTATTTTTATACAATATCGTAAACAACTGTTATCAGATGTTTGAAATATTTTATTTTTTATTAATAATGATTCATTTGATAATGATTATTTAATCATTATCAAATAATCTCTTGATTAATATTTATGTGAAATCTAATCTATGTTATTTTAAACCTTACCAATTGACTACATATAAGTAACCGCATAATTTTGATTTGACCATTTATTAATATTGCACTTTGAACTACACTAAAACCGTTGGCAACCATGATTAGATGACACTCACATCCAGGCCATACTAATTTTAGAAAATTAAGATCCGAGCTCTGCCTTTATCCTCATTCAATCAGCTCAATGACATGGGAAGAGACAAATCAAACTTTATTTAAATTTATCTCCTAATAAACAATAGTTTTCATTCAAGAAAAAGCAAGAAGTTTTTATGAACCACAACCAAATGATGAAGAGAACACCTGATTCGACACCCCATTCTTCAAACTTCCATACCCCGCCAACGTGTGTGTGGCCGCGGTAGCCAAGTAGTCTAGGCATCGGATCATGGTTAGCGTGTCATGAGTTCAATCCCAGTACCACTAAAGACCCACCATGTAGGGGAGCGACGCACGTTAAATCTGTCGAGAGCTCAAACGTCCTCCGTTGGTGTGGTGTGGTAGTTAGAAGAGGGGGTGACAGTTCAGGTGTCGTCCGCGGACCGTCGCCAAAAGCCCTCGTGTAGCTCGTGAACACTGGGACGTTAATATTCACTCACTCACCCCACCAACGTGAGGATTTTAAACCTCGACATATTTAACTTGTATCAACTTCTTAAAGGTCTTTAGTGGCACCAGGACAAACTTGGACTTAACAACGCCGGCTATAAGCTGGTGACCATGACCACACAGCTACCCTTTATAATTTTGAGCCACAATCAAGTGAAGATTACTCTTAATTTAATACCTTAATCCGGAATTTCCGTAATAAATTATGCGGGGATCTTAAGATTTCAAGGAATAATTTTATCATCCTGCAAGATAGATCTTTTGCAGTATGAGGACATGGAATAATCACCTCGATTTGGACATCACAGGTCTCAGAATTAGCAAAGTAACAATTCGGATACATAGCCCAAAGTTATTTCTGTAGAAGGATGTTTGATGGAATTTTAACCGTCATAAACATCGGTCACCAAACTTTTTGACCTCACAGACCAGTAAATTCATAACTTAAATCCCACGTACCACTAATAGGATTTTTTAAGTGTTAAATTATTGTTATAAATTGATTTATGTTTCAATGCATTTTATAACATAACTTAACGTGATGAGTAATTATATTCCACACATTTTTCTGGGGACCAGCGAAATTTTCTCTTGGGCGACATCTGGTCATAAAAACTCAGATATTATTAGGTTTTGGATGTATTATTTTAAAGGGAGATACTTAAAATTATGATAAATGACAACATTGTTGAAAAAGCTGCAATAACAGAAAGACCGAAATTAATAAGTTTTCTTATAAGGATCTGTAATGTTAAAAAGTTTATTACAAATTTTTGTAAAAAAAAAACTAGAAAATTAAATTAAATTCGAATGGAAAATGTTAATTTATAATCAAAATGATGAAATAAAATACAGCTTTGTGTCTAACTCAAAGCAAAGTTGTATATTTTACTATTATGCATATCTAATTTATTATAATAACTAATACAATAATTATGAAGCCCAGTGGCTGAGTGGTAGTGTATCGCGCTGCCACGCCACATGTCTGGGGTTCAAATCTCGGGCTCTGCAAGGTCGACTCAGCCTTTCAACTCTTCAGTGGTGCGATAAATGAGTACCAAACTTGCTTGTGTGGGAACTGAACACAGGGAGTTTTGCGTCAGACTGACCACTTAACCGAAACATCTGCACATGCACTCCAGCGCCTAAGGTCATGAATACTGAGATAGGCAGAGTAGGCTTTAGCCCTCGTAGACTGTTGTGCCACTTAGTTCAGTTCAGTAATGAAATAATTATAGGTGTGCTTAGTTTTACTATTAACATATACTCAATGAATTATTCTTCTTATTTTATTTTATTTAATGAGCTATCAACTAGAATTAATTAATCAATTACATAAAAAAATTTTGTTATGAATATAAACTAATATGAATATATTGCATGAACTGAGCATGGAAACAACGAAAAATTTGCAATTTTCAAACACGATCCTGTAAAAACACACAAAACGAAAACGAGAATGCTCATTTAGTGGACATTATTGTAAGAACTCAAATAAAGCCTAGCACATAAAGATACGCACATTCACGCAATATTTCTCATAAATGGATTCTGCATTACAATTCATGTTTTATTTAAACAGTCATTTAAATGGCTTTCTTTTTTTTACCGTACTGGCTCGCACTAAAAATAAGTCACTGCACTGTAGGCTATTATAATATGTAAATACAAAGCAAGCTATATCGCCTGTACGGCAATGGAAATCGTAAAAAGGCGCGCTTTAACAACTAACGTTAAACTATAAAGATATGTAGTAACAAACAGTGAATCGTTAGCTGTAATTGCGCCCGCCATGACCGTGAAACGTGGTTTACCTTTATCATTTTAATAGCTGAGACAATAAATCTTACTGTTTTCCGAACAGGGATCTCTGCTATCTAAAGATCTATTTTTATACCTCAGTAGTTTTTATGGCTCTGCAATTACAACTTACATTTTATTGCTCCTTTCCTTTCTTAATAATGTATACATGTGCATTTTGTAAATTTTAATCACTGTGCTTCATGATAGGTAGGCTTTTAAGAGGAACGTTTAATTATGATTAGCTTTCGTTCCAAAGAGATCAGTGATCACATTAGAATCTGATTCATCTTTTACTGACATAATGTTTTTAAATGTAATTTTCTTTGTGATTTTGTTGCATGTGTGATTTTGAGAATTTTGTTAGGATTTAACTTCTCTCTAGAATTAAACAGATTCTTATCGAATATCCTGAGATTATATATCTGATGAGAGAAAGCCAGAAGCTATTGAATAGAAATTTATAGGGGAGGCCTATTGAGTTATTTTTATGGGAAGTTAGGTTTTTTCAATGGATATCCTTTTATAGTTATCAAAGTGCATCGTATGATTACAGTTCAGAATTGTTAATGATTAAAAAAAGAAAAAAAAATGAATTTACTATTAGGGATATAGAGTGAAGCTTTGTTATTCGAGATAATAGAAAGGATTTTTTAAAAGAGTTTTTGAAAAAATACTTCTAGAAAATTTAGATTGAGAGGAAATAAATAAAATTAAGAAAAACATTGCCGAGTTATTGATGTGTGTTTCCAATTGATGAATATTATGTAAATTACGTGTTATTTGTTAAGCAAAATTGGCATTTCCTGAAAGAGATTCGAGTTAACCTTTCAACGAAGAAAAAATTGAGGTGTTGGTGGAGTGGAAGTTCGGAGTTTGAGGTGTCAGTTTCATTCTGGGTCTTATCCTCTGACCAGTGGTGCACACAGGAATTTTTCAAGAAAGGGAAGGGGGTCTCTCAGGGTCGAAAGTTCATCATTCTCGCATCATAATCGAATACGCCACCCAACATATTCTTTTGATTTTGTCAATTTTCGGTAACAAAAATCAGTAAAAAATTAATTATTGAATAAACAAGTAGCATAAAAAAATAAAATTAAGTATTAATAACAAATAATAAATTTTACGTACTATATACATAGAATTATAACCAATAAAAAAAATCTAGGGCTTTGGGAGGGTCCAGACCCGGGTACCTCCCCCCTCCTTATGTGCTCCACTACCCCTGACCATAGCTTAGAACCATGAGGTTTGTCACCAATGGCTCTCGTTTTGCTACGCAATAAGCAATCGCAGAAAAAAAAAACATCGCCATTAATACTATAATATTTCCGGTATAATCTATTTCATAATACTCTAATTATTACATTATCATGTAATTATCCTCATTACCATTGACTTTCAGTATGATGAAGAAAACGTCTGCATAAAAACAATAGAAATTCATTCAAAAATTTTACAAAAATTTTTTTTAATCACATGAGTTTTTATCATACTATATAAATACTTTCAAGTAAAGTCTGTCTCACAGTTAGTGGACAGATACAATGGGTACACATAGAGGAATCTTTAATCAGAAAAAGGTGCGTGTATGTCTATGAGTTCTCGGGTGTCTAATTCACAACAGTGTCAAAAGAAATGGTTTCGAATGATGGATGGTTTCCAATGAGAAATGATAGGCTTAATGCTGTGAAATCTATTATTAACCTTAAGGTTTCATTGATCCAACCAATGTTCATCAACAGCTGATTTAATACATTTACTTTTTATACCTTGCAATATGGAATCTTTGAAGGAAATTAAACCGGAGGTAAGCCTCGCAACAGTGTCGACTATTTCGTTGATCTGGATTTCTACGTGGAAAGGTATCTAAAACAAAACAAGAATTTAATAGTTTGCAGTTCTAGATTATAAATTAATTTTAATATTTCTATAACCAATGGGTGAAATGATAAATTTAGATGATGTAATTATTTTAAGACACTTAAAGAATTTGTGAAGACAATAAATTTTTCATTAACATGAGACACATTCTAATGCTCTCAAAAGGGCAGATATCTTAGCTGTAAAAACAAAATATGGGATGAAGTTGAAAGGTGCCAAGGATTGATTGGTCTATGAGATAAAAGACAACTTAAAAGGGCATTTTCTTAATGCAGTTATATTTCAAAAAACAGCTTTATGGAACTCCTAATGCTGTTCGAATTTTTAATATAGACAGCCGTGGCGTAACGGACACCCCCGCATTGCAGGGGGTCCAGGGTTCTATGGGGCCCAAATTCTAACTGACACCAAGTATGTAAGACACCCTTTGTAAGATCCGGTTTGGGGCCCAATACCTGACTTTGCAGGGGGTCCCTAATCATCTCCGTTACACCACTACAGACCGAAATTATTTCAAGATAATGTCCGATTTCTTTGATGGTGAAGGTTTTAGAAACTGCGAGACTTCTCTTAACTATATAAAAAAGTCTTTCCGATTTTTCAATTCATTTCTTGAATATTATATTGTGATGAATAATAAAATATTGGAACTAATCCTGTGTGGTGCAAACCGAGGGTACACGCTATACGAGGGTACAAAACAGAGGGTACGAGCGTGGTACACTGTACGAGTATTTAAGAAAACACAACCTCTTGTAATATTTTACATAAAAGATAAAATGTGACTAAAAAAACAAAATTCAATCTTTCTTTAAGTGTGTACTCAACTCAAATAGCCAATTTACAAATAAAATGAAATAAAAGTAAATTATATAGTTCTGTGTCTCTACCCGAATGTTCATCAATCTCAAAGTATATACGTTTACCTATGAGGGTATACGAAGGTTTTTCTGCAGAATACATGAGAGCATCTTGGGAAACAATTCTCGATTAATTAATCTCTGCGAAAATTTGCGAATGTTCTATCTCAGGGGTAGCAACCTATGGTGCCACATGTGGCACGCGGCATAATTCTCAGTGGTACTCTGCACTCAGTGGCGTAACGTACACTCCCACCAGCCCCGCATTGCGGGGGGGCCCAAAGCTTGACTGACGCTAAGTACGTATTTGGGCTAGACGCTTAAATCCTGAGTTTGCAGGGGGAGGGGGCAATATTCTCCGTTACGCCACTGTCTGCACTACCCTACATATGTGTCAATTTTTGAATGAATAGAAGTTGATAAATTTGTAATGGACCTTATTTGACAAACATCTTAAGAATTATGGAGATTTAAGGAATTAGGAAAACACCTGAAAGATAACTCTAAAGAAAAATTTACGGCTATTTTGTAAACTATTGAATTTTCATTGCTGAAGAGATTTAATTATTTGAAGAGAGAGAATAGGACGTACTCTGCTTTCCACTTTTGGTTCAACATATCAAAATAAAAAAAATATTTCCTCATATGAAAAATATTTTGAGTTCGCAAAGAAATTGTTTTACAATTGAATGCTTAGAATCGTGTCAAATTGAAAGTCACACATTATACCCCTGATTTTGTGATTTGAAAGTGTAGAGTGGTCAAGCATTAGGTTCGCATTAAAATTTTCCTTTATCTTTATATTTAACAATAATGAAGGGAAATATTTATATCTTGCGTTGTCTTTTCTTATTCTAATAAATATGATTAAAAATGCATGATATATGTACAATTTTAATTTTTTTTTATTTTTGTTGAAGAAATAGTTATATTTTATGCTGCTTATTTTTATGTTAAGAAATATCTTTAAATGATCAAAAAAGTGTAAATATAAATTATTGACCTCTATTTTCTATTTCTGCATGTATTATCTCGGGAATCGAATTGTTTCAAAAATGCCCTAGAGTGTGGCACGCTGAATCATATTCGTAGATTGGTTTAGCATGCCACAGCTAAAAGGTTGCCGACCCCTGTTATATCTTGAAGGTACGTTCGATCTCAGTAACTATTGTATGGTTCAGAGACAAAAGAATTCCAGAATACTGTCTTCGCCAATTATAAAAACAGCTTTAACTAAATTCGGAACGGATTTTCAGAGAGAAAAATGTCAATGTTCAAGGAAATTCATAACTTTGCTACCCATACATTTATTTATAACACTGCATTTTAAGAGTTCGTCAATATCCATAAATATAAGCAATCTTTCCCTTCAACATGTAAACATTCAGCTACACAGTATAGTAAATTAACATTTTTCAATACTAAAAAGAAATTACTGGAGTATAATGTGCAGCTATACTTTCAAGCAGCAGTTTTTAATTTTGAGATAAATTCGTTGTATGACGTGCACCCCCTTTTTTATGAAGAAACCTAAAATGCACATATGCAGTCAGCCCTCATATGTTTTTAAGTCATTTATTTGAGTTATTATCCTAGGCTTTTGAAAAAGTAGAACACTTCTAGAATTAACAATTCTCAAAGTCAATAAAACAGGTATACTATTTCTTTAAAATAAACAATATTTCGATACATTTAGATATCTAATTTTTAAATTTTTTATTTTTATTTTAAGGCTATTATTTTTATACCCGGCGTGTAACGCGTACCCGAAAATTTCGATTTTATATTTTGTGTTAAAAGTGCGTGTTATACGCCAGATTTTACGGTAACTTAGATATAAATAAGGAGTTTAATAAGAGAGAGATACGCTGTTTTCTGTATAGGATAGCAAAGTTAAAATTATATTCTACAAATTGATGTTAGAGTACTTTCCTATCTATTAAAATTTTCAGATATTTGAAATGATAGTCCTATTCCTTAACACATATTACGCGCAAACAGGTTTAAAAGTCATCAATGTAGAATTTTCAATTAAGTAAATTCTGTTTTTTGTTTGGAATTAAAAATCACATTTTGTGAGATTTAGAAAAGGATACATTTTTGTAATATTTCACTGGAAGTTAGATTGTAATTCAGCTTCAGTGACGTAATGTACACCCCCGTATTGCGGGAGAGGGAAAAGGATTCTAGGGGGTCCAAACCCTGACAGATGCCAAGTATGTATTTGGCTCGTGGCCCAAAACTTGACTTTGAAGGAGGGGGGGGGGCTGATTTTCTCCATTACGCCACTGTTTAGATTGATTCATGACTCTTGTTTAGGTTTTCTTTTAAATTATTATTTGCAAGTATTTCAAATGTATAAGATATACCTCGTATTTAAAATTTTTGTCTGTATGGTATATAATTATCTATATTATTGAAAATAAAGCTCCTAGACAGTTGAAAAGTCTTTTCAACACAGAAATATGTACAAAAAGTGTCTTAAAGTATCAAACATACTTTAATTAAAATATAATTGAAAAATGATGGCCAATTGTTATGTATCTATCATATTTCAAATTCTAAATCGGTGTGAGGCGGAGACCGGATACTAACCAATGTTTTTGAATTTGGAAGATTCATTTCATTTGTATTCTGCATTTTATCAATTCCTATGAAAAACATTTCTTTCTTTTTCCTGTTTTAAAACTTTTATTCCCATGAAATGTTATAATAAGCAATATTTTTTTTCTCAAAAAATTAGTCCAGAAAAATGCGCATTTCGGAAAGTATCACAAGATGGCAGCACGATAGTTTTATTTATTAAAATAATGGATTTACCCACAGTTCATTTCACGCCTCATTGATTGGCTAAATGAATGTAAATTCCTTGTCAGATGTTCAGGAAATTTTAAACTTCTTTTTTTTGACAAAGAAAAATTACACAACCTTCAAACGAATGTAGAAATGTTTCATTTGTGTTTTCTTCAAAAATTTTCAAGGAAAAAAACGAAGTTATTTTATAAAAACCGTAATTTATTTTATTGTATTGTGGGAAAAAAATACTTTCGAATCTCGTATATTTTGAAGAAAAGTTTATGTTTTTCTATTTAGTTCTCATAAATTTCTACACTATAATAATTCAAACAATAAGTTACAATTTGAGTTTTATATTGCAATGTTTTTTAATGAACTATATTTCAAAATAAGAATTAAAATTGCTCAGTTTATGTTATTTTTTCTTCCATTTTGGTTTCCAAAAAGTAAGAAGCATATACAATGTATTACAATACATGTAATTTGAATGTAGCTCATACAATCTTGAACAAATACCAATTAAAATTTTTAATTAAAAATCTTTCAGGAGGAAGACAAACAGAAATATCTTTTTATTACAATTTTCAATTTATTTGTTATAATTTTCATATATGAAAGCAAGCGTTAATTCTTTGGAAAATTTAGATAATTGAAAAACTTTGTTCAAGCTACAGGATTATATTTATGTTCTTGCGTTGACGAAATATAAAAAGTCAACATTTATTTCTATGTAAAATATTTATACTCAGCGTTATTTAAATGGGCAATCAAAATCTTGAATTCTGTAATTACGTCTCTTAGTACCTTTTCCTGTCTTTGTGATCCCTTACTTCATAATGTTTTTGTTATCCAATCACTAACTGTAACTGTTCCAATTTCTGAAACGTAAAATTTATTCTCACTATTTAACTTAAAGGCGCAAAATAATTTTTCTTCAAAATTGTTCATTTTAGTCAGTAACATTTTTAACTAATGAGGATAGAGAAGATGCCGAATCAGCAGATGATATTTATCGCTTGGGATATTTGAATTATTGATATAGATGTAATTAGTTGATCATAGAATATTAAATTTCTTTTAATATTAGGGAACTAGATTTGTGATACATCAGCTTGTAACATTTCAATCAGGACAATATCAATTTAACAACAATATTTCCTCTTTCTCATGCTGCCTTTACATTATAGTTCATTCTTCTTCGCCCTTTTCTTTAACTCTTTCATGCTACATTTGTACTGCATATGTGGACCATACGTTGTACCACTCTTTCTTGTTCCTTTATTGCGTAGGGGTACATAAAACATTCCACTTGTTTGAATGCCTCAGAAATTGATGCTAAAGGGTACATTCTCTGAGCCACCACAGAGGGCAACTCCTAGTAGTTACTCAAGTTCCAACAAATGTCAGAAGCTCATTGTATGCAATGGGTTTATTCAGTAGTTCATTCATTGATCAGTTGTCTGTTGAGTGTATTTTTTTCTAAGTGATTGTGTTGTGTATTTTTAAGTGTAAATGTAAGTTATTCTTATAATATTTGATACAAATCAGGTGAGTACATGTATCATGTAACTAAATAAGTCATCATTACAATAATTAGTACCCCACATGTGCAAGGCTAGTATGAAAATATGAGAGTCCAAAAAATGTACCATCATGTTATTGAAGGTCATCTTCTTTACAAATACAAAATGCATGCCATTTATTGTTTTCGCAAGAATGGACATGTTTATTGAACATGTTTTTTTTAAAATTAAAACTAAACTAAACTCAGTGACGCAACAGCCCATGAGGGCCAAGGCCTACTGTGTCCATTTCAGAATACGTGACCATCGGATACTAAAGTGCATGAGCAGATATCCCGTTCAGGTGGTCAGCCTGATGCGAAACCCCAGGTGTTTAGTCCCCAAGCAAGCTTGGTACTCATTTACCGACCCACTGAAGGGATGAAAGGCTGGGTCGACCTTGCCCAGCCCGGGGATAGAACCGCGAGCCTGTGATGTGGGAGCACTCGGTCACTGGGCAAAGGTAAAACTAACATTAGGTAAATTAGGACTAAACCAAAATTAAGCTTAAAACATTAGATAAGAAAAAACTGAAAATGTTTTAACAAAGGATGAATAGCAGTATAAGATGAAGAAGTGTATTTATTTATTTTTCAACTATAAAAGAATGCATGTGTTGTGTCTGCAAAACTCCATTGTGCCTAGGGGGAAAAATCCTGTTTCCAGAACTATCTTGCTTCTTGAATCGTGATGGTACAAAAAAAATATGTACCACCTATTTCTTAAAACTTTGGATACCCTTTATTTGAAAAAGTTTTTAATACGAGGGTAAGTTGAAAAATAAGTTTCCCCTGTCGACTGTGGTCAGAGTTGTGTATGAAAGTCAAAAAATAGAATGAGACATTAAAGCTATGACATACCTTTATTTTATTATTATTCTCGTACGAGTACGTTGAGACATTTGTTATATCGCTTGATACGCTTCAAAAGTCCTCCAAGAAAAAATCAGGGCTTTGCATATGGAAGAAGCGTTGAACGGCTATGGGCGAAAGGCGACACAGCAGGAAAACGCGCAAGTCACCGATACACCATTGGGTAGAGGTCGCTGCAAATCAAGTAGATGGCGCTGTTGCAGTGCCTGCGCAAAGCGGAGACCAGCCTTTCATTTGAGCCCCGGTAGGTATGGAGAGAAGGTGCGTTTTGAATTCGTGGTCAAAAGAGGCAGTGAGAGCGGTTATCCGCTATGAATGGGCACGTGGAGTATCAGGAACAGAAATTCATAACCGCCTCGTGGAAGTCTATGGGCCAGGTGTGATGTCGAAGCAAAAGATGCGGAGATGGTGTCGCACATTCAGTGATGGACGTCAGCAAGTGGAGGACATACCGAGAGCTGGACGGACGCGCACGGTCACTACAGATGCAAATGTCCGGGAAGGTGGATGACATGATTAGAGCGAACCGGCGTATCACCATCGATGAAGTAGCGGAAGAACTTGGCATCTCACATGAGCGAGCTCAAAACATCATCCACGACATTCTTCGATACAGAAAAGTGTCAGCACGATGGGTGCCCCGACAACTGACCTCGACACACCAGGAACAACGCATGGCGGTCAGCCTGGAACATCTCGTGCGTTACCATGAAGATTGTAATGACTTTCTGATTCGGATTGTGACGGGGGATGAAACGTGGGTCCACCATTTCACGCCAGAATCGAAGGCCGCATCTATGGAGTGGAAACATCCGTCATCACCTGTCCGAAAGGAGTTCAAGACAACTCCCTCTGCAGGTAAAGTGCTCCTCACAGTTTTCTGAGACGCCCAAGGAGTTTTGTTGCTGGACTTGTTGGAGGTTGGAACCATCAATGCTACGCGCTACTGTGACACCCTGTCGAAATTGAAAGAGGCGATTCGGAAAAAGTGGCCGGGCCTTCTCACATCTGCCGTTCTGCTGTTGGATGACAATGCCAGACCACATTCGGCGACGGCAACGCAAAACGATATTGCAACTCTTGGTTGGGAGCGCCTACACCATCCGCCATACAGTCCTGATCTCGCACCAAGCGACTTCCATCTGTTTCCAGCTTTGAAGAAAAATCTCGAGGGAAGGCGCTTTGGAAGTAATTCTGAAGTGAAACAAGCCGTTCAACGCTTCTTCCATATGCAAAGCCCTGATTTTTTCCTGGAGGGCTTTTTGAAGCTTATTAAGCGATATGACAAATGTCTCAATGTACTTGGTGCCTATGTGGAAAAATAAAGGTATGTCATATCTTTAATGTCTCATTCTATTTTTTGATTTTCATACACAATTCTGACCACAGTCGACAGGGGAAACTTATTTTTCAACTTACCTTCGTATTATTAATATGTATCAACTTTTGCTCAATAATTTTAGTTTTGTGAGGTTTATCTAAAATATTTATAATTATTTCCCTCTAGTGCATTATTTTTGTCAAAAATTCAGCGCAGGAAAGAGTTAAAGGATTTTGAGTTGCCGCAGTATTCATTTGTTCGTAGTGGTGAAACCTTGTGTCGCCGATGTTGTCGAGCCGCGGATACGAAACCTAAGTGCTACTGAAGAAACGCCGTGTAGAAGGGTTAGAATTAGCTAGAGTTATATTAATATTGCACTATAAAGCTGTACTATAAGACTATTGGCAACGGACCTCGTAATTTTGAGCCATGGTCAAATGAAAAGGATGACACCTGAGCTTGTACCCCCTTTTCTAGCTTCCTGACCTCACCAACGGGAATACGTTTGAGCCTTGACATATTTAACGAGCAACGGCCTCGTCTTCAGCGGATCTAGGCTGGAACTCATGACACGCCAGCCACGACTCTGTTACCTTGACCACTAAGCTATCCCACCCACACCGTGTAGAGGGAACCGATGTTCGTTAACGGCTCAAAGCCGCTTTATTGGCGCAGTGCGGAAGTTTAGAAAGAGTGTAGATCACTCAAGTTTCATCCTCGTTCGTTGATCTTGGCTCAAAATTACGGCGTTCGTCACCAATAGACCTCGTGTTGCTTCCCAGTATGACGTAAATTAAAATCAAATTGAAGAGGATTTTGTTAATTAATCTTTATTTTTTACATATCTTAATTCTGTACATTAGTTTTTAATTAAAGTAATGATTTTCTTAAAAGGAATTTGATCAGTTCTTGAACTTTACATATAACACTAATCCCTTGCTATTGAATAACGGGATTTCTTAAAAAATTTCTTTTATCTGAATTTGTAACCGCACCATCTGTTTCATCTGTTGCTTAATCTTTCAAAACATAACAGTTCGATGCATCACAGAAGCCATCATTATTAACAAGCTTCAAAAATCACATTTGACGCTAAACTTCATGAAATGTTTTCATAGAAAATTTCATAAGAATGAATAAAGTCATATAAAAAGCATCATCGCAAATGGTTTTTTTTTATTCGTATAAAAAGTTTCAAGATTTTTTCCCCACAATTATTTATATTTTAATTTTAGTTAAAATCTGTACACAGTGCCAATCCTAGCAGGTGTGCAGCAGTTGCACCGCATGCGAGCGGCCAAAGCAAGGGGCGACCTCAGGCCGCATTTAGTTCTATCAATCAAGCAAAACTTTTACGAATTTCTCAAAATAAAACATGTTCTAAATCGAATAAATATGCTGAATTTTAAATAGTGATAGAATTGAAAATCAAAATAAGTTCCAATTTCCCAATAGCATAACATATATATAGTTTAAGTGAAAAAGAATCATACTTTATACCTACTCTTTACGCATATCTTTAATTTTGTATTAATATTCCTGGCAGAGCCGGCAATACCGCAATAGAAAAGTTTTTCTTTCTTATCAGCGGCGCTGGCGGTGCTCCGACGATTGATGTAAAACAAAGGTGTCTCAAAAATGATTTTTGTTAAAAGTTGTTTTACGAAAATAACTAATATGGTTTATATTACCTAAGACATAGGAGTGTTTAAATTCAATATGCATTTGGGGAAATTAAAAGTTTTCAAATTAATAGTAGCGTTAAAATTTAGAAAAACAAAATAGGGAAGAAGTTATTTCTATTTGCATTGTAATTACTGTTTTACTTTTTACTCTTTTCCAGGTAGATGAGTTTATGAAGTCAACGTTAAGTATTAGTCAATATATATGAATAATTTTCTAGAGGGCGCCATATTAGGTATTTGCACGCCGTCGGCTGACACCCTAGGATCGGTTCTGAATCTTTATAATGCTACTGTAATATGAATGATTTCATACTATTCGTTTCGAATGCACAACACTTTTCTATATGATATCTGGAGATATTACATAAAAATATATTCATGTAAAAATATTAAAACTGAGTTATTTTACCGACGAATGTCGTAATTAATTAAAACAATTCTGTTGAGTCGTAAAATTGTGTTATTGTTCTAATCATCATATCAATGTTTATAGAAAATTGGAGTCTTTTCTAAATCCGGATCGGAAAGGAATCTCCCTCGATGCGAAAACCGTAAAAATATCCCGGAAATGAAGGAGAGTAGATCCGTTAGCGATCAGGCGTGAGATCAAGGGCGATGAAAACATTTCAGTAGAAATAGCTGTTGTGCATCCCTTATCTCCAATTTCGTAGTATCCTTTCCTTATCACCTCCTATTGATAGCTGCCAAACAATCCACGTGCGAAATCTCGCCCTTCACTCTACATAGATAAAAGTTGCCAAGAAATGAACAGAAATTCCTGTAAGGAAATTCATTTAGGACATCCATAGGGTGGTTTACGTTTTATCCTCGGATGCTTGTGCTTTTTATTTAAAAGTCAAAAATATGTACTAAATATTTAAAGAGTGGATTTAAATATTTTTCCCTTGTGTATTAATACTAATCTCCTAAAACATAAATATATCAAGTTTTTTTAAACAGAAAAAGATAAATAATTTATTTAGATAACATGGATAAATCATCTTTCATATATATTCAGACACTTTTAATTAAAAGCATATCAATGATATGACCATTTAGTTGGGTGAGGGACAGAATTTTTATTAATGTCGCACTATAAGAAGCAATATAAGGGTTATTCCCCACAACGAACCTTGTAATATGAACCACAGTCAGCGGTTGAGGACGCCACCTGATCTGGCACTACATGCTTCAAACTTCCACATCAAGCCAACGCGAGGTCTTTGAGTCACAACAGATGAAACGTGCATCAGCTACTCTTCACGACAAATCTTAAGGTATCCGACTACCCTAAAATCGTGAATTTTGCCAAAAATTGACAAATTTTTTTTATGATTTTATTTTATAGATCATCTTATTAGCTTTATAAAAATGCCAAATTCATTATTTTCCGTTCTCTAGAACAAAAACTACAAGTGTTTTAGTAAAAGCAGATGCCATTACTTTACGCAAGATGTCATACTTCAAAACGCGTTTTACTCTACGTGTGCTTTTTTGAAAATACTCAAACCGGGACAGCGATTGCTTAAAAAGTTTTAAAATAATTAACTGAAATTTTTTGTGTGTGTATTCTGTATAAAAGTCAAAGGGTTTTAACCTTTACATTTATCAATCACTGTTTTATTACAAAATTTAAGGTTCCTTATGTTAATATAATCACTATTATTTTAAGCAATTTCATATAATAACTGAGATAAAGTGCTCTAATTTTTGTAAAAATTAAAATATCTCTTATCCTGAAGGTCATTCAAAAATGAATAACATAGCAACATATCAGAATTGAAAAATTGAAAATTTGTCCATAAACCTTTGGTACAGAATAAGCCCAGTTTATGTTATTTTTTGTAAATTTTTCCCACACACACACATTTTAGTGATAATAATTTCTTTTTATCTTCTTAATTTTAGCATGTTTTTCTGAAAATGTACTGAAAAAAATCTAAAAACCACAAAAAAATCTCCATATTTTCATTTTTTTAAAAAAAGTTGTCGCAAGTAGCAGGCACAGGGCTAGAACTCATGACACGCTGGCCACAAGCTCATGTGGCGTATACAGGGGTGTCACTGGCGTACCAATGTTCAAACGCCTCTCATTGTCCAACAGATTTTTTAATTTTTAGCATAAAGATCACATCGCTGTGCTTTCTCGTCTACGTATTTTTTTAATGGATAATCCCTTCCACACGAAAACAGTACGTGTACAACGCTAACCACTAGGCTACGGCGGTCTTTATTTAGTTGGAAATCCATAGGTTAAAATATGTGTTGTTTTGTGCACAGAGAGAGACACAACAAATTATTCAGCCAGAAGATTCCATTTTATTCCATTCTCTTATCAAAACAGTTTTCAACAGAAATCTTGAGGAATTAACATACATCATTTGTTTAGTTTTACAATTTATCCCATATATGCTCTGTAGGATTTAAATCTGAAAACTGATATATAAATAGAATTTTATAACTTCAGGGTAATAATAGATTAAACATATACCAACGACACAAGTGGTATTTTAGATTCATTATCCTGATATAAATTAAATAATTCCGTTTTTAATTTTGTAGCCTCCAGAAGAAAAGCGACTCACTCACTCATTCATCACGATATCTTTGGAACTATTAGACAGACTAAACGTCTAGACTTGAAATTTGGTAAGTATATTTCTTTCATGTATAGATCCACTAAGAACGGAATTTGCGAGAAACGACCCCCAAGGAATGTTGTAAAATGAGAAGGGGCGTTATAAACACATTCCCGTTTTCAAATATTCTATATACAGACTTAAAATTTGGCAGGTATGTTCCTTTCATGAAGTAGAGATCCGCTAAAAACAGATTTAACGAAAATCGACTCCAGTAAAGGGGAGGGGAGTTATTTGGGGCGTATATATATAAAAAAAATCCCGTTTTCGAATTACTTGACCCACAGTAATGCAATTTGTTATGCATGTTTCTTTTGTTGAATTGAAATTCGCTAAGAACAGGTCTCACACAAGTCATCTCTGAAAGGAAAGACAAGGCTTACCGATAAAAAAATTCCATTTTTGAACTATTAGATTAAGATTATTTTGAAATTTGACAAGTATGTTTAACTTGCTGTGTAGAGATTCACTCAGTGGCGTAACGTAGGATTCTAGGGGCCCAAACGCTGACTGACGCCAAGTGCATAAGATCCAATTTGGGGACCCAACACCTGACTTTGCACAGGGGGACCCTAATATATTCTCCGTTACGCCACTGGATCCACTAAAAGTGGGTTTTCTGGAAATTCATTTTGGGGAGGGGGTTACGAGAGTGTAAAAGATAATTCTATTTCTAGATAATTCTAAAGATACTATAAATAATTCTTCTTATTACCAGAGAATCGGGCGGGTAACGGCTAGTTGATAGATAAATCAATCGTTGAATTATTAATGTTTATCTCAAAAGTAAATGATAAAAATCCATATAAAAGCTAAATAGTCCAATGTTTTAAAGTACATAAATTTCACAGTTTTTGTAAAAAATTTATAAAAATATGAAAACGAAAAATATTTATGAAATAAAGTTTTTGAATAATTATGATTAATGTGGAAATTTGGCATGATATATCATCGCCAAGAAGTTATTTCTCTTACTATGCTTTCACGTGCAATTGATATAAATAGAATTCTATTGAATCACATTTAGCCATTTTTATTTTTGTCTCACTGTCAGTTATTTCCTTATTGGTTGAAATCTGAATCGTGCTCTTATCAAAAGATTTGATCTTTTGTAAAGGAATTCGTTTTATTGAATCCCTTTCGTCGTGAGAAAAAAATTGCATTACTTAAATAAAATTTCGGCAAAACTATTTTGAAATAGCTATTTTCAATAAGAACAGATAAATATTTTTTCATAAAAAATCAATGCAGAGATGAAAGTTACACAGAAAAATCCAATTATTTTTATATTCAAAGTAACATACAGCTAGATTTCTTGATAACCAGACAATATATATATTTGAAACTAAACACAATATAACAAAATAAAAAATAAATGCTTTAAATAAAATAACAAGGATGACTTTTTTTATTATACAAGTAAATCATTCAACTATTTCTTCGTGCAATCAATCAAACAATTAACGTCAATTGATTGAAATAATTCACGATAAATTGCATTAGAATTTGAGAATTGTATTTAAAATTTTCGTAGAAAGCAATTATCGAAACATA
>BMAO01009464.1:0-18551 GCA_019973975.1 Trichonephila clavata | reverse complement strand
ATATGTTTGAAAGCATGCTTAATAGCATAGCAATTCATACGTTTTTCAATAAATTTATTTTTATTTGTTTAATTCTTACAGTGAAGATATTCTGCCATAGAGAATTCCTTCGGTATATTTTGTGAAGGCCTTTTTTAAATTAAATGTATTTCAGTTATTACAGACATGCATAACAGTTGAAATAAGTTTACTTCATTTAAAAGTATTATGCAAATATATATTTGATGATTTAAGATATATCTTATAAAATAATCCTAATGAACCATTATCATAGATTTAGCAGTATTGCGATTAAAACTATCAACAAAAGACACATACTGATAAGGTAAATAATAAAAAAAAATGTATTATAAGACTTTAAAATAACTATCTGTTACATAGAAATAATTAAAAATATAATCGGCATTTTAAGTAATATTGTAATTTATGTCAATAAAAGAGAAGAAAACTAAGCAGGTGTAACGCACACATATTTTACTTACGCATACTAAATGCAGATACTATTTGATACATTTACGCATATACAAATAGGCATATATTTCATTTTTTATATTGCTTTTATTGATAGATGATTAACTCATGATATATCTATATATATAAAGGAGAAAAGCGACTCACTCACTGACTGACTGACTAATCACGATATCTCCAGAACCATACAACCTACAGACTTGAAATTTGGTAGACATGTTCCTTTCATAAGTAGAGATCAGCTAAGAACGGTTTTTTCGCGAATTCGAATCGCAAGGGCGTTACGGGAGTTAAGGGGCGTTATAAATATTTGTTTCTATTTTTAAACTACTCGACGTAAAATCTTGAAATTAGGTAAGCAGATTCCTTTCATAGAGTAGAGATCCACTACAAAAAGGGTTTGGTGAAAATTGACCCCAAGTGGCGTTGCGGGGGCTTAGGGGCCATTATAGATAATTATTTCCATTTTTAAGCTATGAGACGCAAAGTCTTTATATTTGATAAATACATTCCTTTCATAGAGTAGATATCAGCTACAAGATGGTTTTGGAAAATGTCCCTAAGTAGCGTTGCGGGGGATTAAGGGGCGTAATATAATATTTTCGTTTTTAAACTACTAGACCTACCAGCTTGAAAATTGGTAGGCATGTTTCTTTCATGAGTAAATATCCGTTACAAAATGGGTTTTGGGAAATTAACCCCAAGGGTGTGTTGCGGGGGATAGTTAAGGGAGATATAAATAATTATTCCGATTTTTAAACTATAAGACGTACAGTCTTGAAATTTGGTAAGCGGATTCCTCTCATAAGGTAGATATTGCTACAAAATGGGTTTCGTGAAAATCGAAACCAAGTGGCATTGCAGGGCTTAAGGGGCGTTATAGATAAATATTTTTATTTTTAAACTACTGATCGTATAGTCTTGAAATATGATAATCAGAAGCCTTTCATGGATTAAAGATCCATGTTTTGTGAAAATCGTCCCCTTGATGGTGTTGCGGGGCTCAAGGGGCGTTATAGATAATTATCCCCATTTTTAAACTATTAGACGTACAGTCTTGAAATTTGGTAAGCAGATTCCTTTCGTAGAGTTGGAATTTGAAAGAAATCAACTCTTGGAGAGCAAGGGTTACTGGGGCGTATTGACAAAAAAATCCTTTTTGGCGAACTACAAGGACTATAAGAATAGAATTTGGTTTCATTTTTTCTTTTGTTGAATTGAAATCCGCTAAGAAGGTTATTTTGGAAAACGACTCTCAACGGGATTATTGATTGTAAAAATTTCGGTTTTTTTCCCCTGTTAGATTTAAACTTGAAATATGGCTTGCTTGCTCATTTTCAGAGTAGAGATCTACCGAAAATTGGTTTTGCGGGAATCCACTTGGTTAAAGTTTTACGAAAGTTTAAACATCATTCTATACTTCAATTTTAGAGATTTTTAGAAAATACAAATTAGATAAGTTCTGCCTTTTCTTTTTTTTATCAAGAGACGACAAGTATATTTTTAATACAAATTCTTAATGCTAGGACTTCGATATCAACAATTTATAAATATATATATATATATATATATTTATAAAACATCATGAAATACCCAGCGTAGCGGGTGGGTAACGGCTAGTATATGTATAATTTTACTATACAAAAAAAATTGTTTGCACATTTCAATATAAAACGTAGATAATAATTTTTTACACAATCCGGTTGAGCATTTGTAAACAAGAGCCTTTTATCTTATGAGTAATACAATCAAATATCATTGATACACTGAACGCAATTGAAATTCACCTAACAAGCAAATTTCTCAAGAATAATCGAAAAATAATATAGCTAAAATTTATATATAGGGAAAGTTTAATTTGAATTGGGAAAATAACAAAAGTTAAGGCGTTTTTCTAACATTTTTTAGAGTAGTACCTGGAATAGACTCATTTTTTGACAAAACAGTTCTCAGTTTCATGCGATATCTTTTGTGCTTTACTATCCTTTACAGAGTTGAATATTTTAATTAATTGATCCGTTTGGTTTTTCCGGTTGGATATTTTTCTAATGTAAACTAGTTTTGGGCTTAATGTCAAATATTAAAGCACTATAAATGCAATAATTCATTTTACACATTAAAGAAAAAACTACGTATTTATAAAATTTTGTTTATTTTAAATTCACAATATAATTAATGAATGTGTGTGCAATAAAATTATGAATCGATATGAAATTTAACACTAAACATATCATAAGCGGTCAAATGACGGGGTTTGAATTTTTGTACAGAAAATGTGCATATCAGCTTATCACTTCTGCTCATATGACTTCATAGATTTATCTTTCAATTATATACGATTATCATTCTATTATTTTTTTTAAATTTAAACTTTGTTTATTTTGAATAATAGTTGTTGTGTATGCAGTTATCTACCACAATCCGTCATTTGAGCAGGATAATAATCTATTGCTTCTTTCATAAGGTTATCGGATCAGAAATTAGGTTGTACATGCGTATTCAACGTATTATATTCAGTGAGTCGCACATTTCTACAAACACTGTTGCATTGTAAGTTTAGTCAAAATACCGCTGACTCAATATTTCAAGACAGTACTTAAAATTTTAGATTGGAAGTAGCATTTCTGTATTCAAAAAGATGACAAAAGAAGTACTGGGGTTGATAGCTTATATTGTATTTTAATAGATTTATTCCATCACTACTCGTTTTCATTTTACCCAAAATAATGTTGTAACCATCAAGACAGTACAAGATCTTAAAAGATGTAAGAAATAAAGGCAAAGAGTTTTCGAAAATATTGAAGAAGATGAATTTTCTGAAAATAAATATATATTGGTTGGGAAAGATAATGATCTATTAGACAATGAGTTTGAATGTACATGTATTGGCTATGAAGAGGAAAATATTTTTAACATAACTTGCAAATGAAATTATTCTCATGTTCTGAAGAAGACTCAGAAAATATGAGCATCATATCACGATGGATGGATCTGTTTGGAAAGAAATACAATTATAGGTAGTACACCTGGAAGATCACTATTTCATAACATTTTCAGGCAAGAAGGATATGTCCAACAATATTTGCAAAATGTCGTATTATGAGGGGTAAAATTAGAATTATAATTAGGTAAAATTAGGACTGCAGAGTGTTATAGACTATGAAAGAAAATGCTCAGTTGAAGAAGCAAATAGAGAATTAGGTACCGATTGGAGTTAAGAGAAATTGGGCATTACTGAACAAATGGCGAGGAAATATACCACAAAAACTTAGTCTTGCAGATGAAAATTCTAAGGATATTGAATCATTGATTTTGATGGCAAAAATGCTTGGATTTTGTACTAGCAAACGTCAGGAGAAAATATCTCGACCCAAGAATTTTTAAATCATTTAGCATTAGAACTTGCTACTGATTTTCAAGAGGTTCATGAACAACTAAAATAAAGAACAAATATAAAATAAACTTTGTTTAAATTTACTACAGACATGTTAAAATGATATTGTAATGATAATAAAACCATCAAAATATGTTCTAAATTTTAAGAAAATGTTTGCCGAATTGTAAAATGGAGGCACCCAGTATATGTAAAAAAATTGCTATGAACAATGAATTAAAGACTCTTATTCTTTATTTTTGTAATAGATATCGACAATATACATTTTTGTTTATTTATAACAATGTTACTTTGAGTTTATTTCCTTCCCAACATACGTATTTCATTCATTCAAAAAGGAAACATAAACACCGGCAATTTGACCGGAACTGGTAGAAATAAATATGCGTTACAAATGTTGGTAGGTTGAGTGTTAAGATCAAGTTCTTCCTGAAATGTGTTTCAAGTTTGGCATAGGATTTCTGAATGAATACGGGCTTTCAATTTTTTTTTATAAGAGATAATTACGGATAACTTGATTTTAATTTCTAAGGAAACTAAAATAAAATATTTGCTTTAAAGTACATAGCAAAAATATTTTGCTTTGAAATCTATATTTATTAAGCAGAGTTAGAATTGCAAAAGCCTTTTTTAAATGATTTTTTTTAACTTCAAATAAATCTCCTTCAAAACTAGGAACGAATTAAAAATTTTATAAGTTTGACTTTATTTATTCAAGAAACAAATTAAGTTGATATTTTGGGAAACTGTTACTTATATTTTTTAATTAAGAGGAAAACGTAAACAGAAAAAAATTGATTCTTTTGATCGTATAAAGCAGAAACGCAAATTGAAGCTAATTTGTTAAAAATGCATTTTATAGATAAATGCATTTAAGCAATTTATCTATTCACCGAATTCATTAAAACTATTTCGAGGAACTTTAATTGCTAAAAAAGTTGAACAAACCCGATCATATAAAAGAAAAAGGCATTCAAAGAATTTAAGAAATTCCAAGCTAAATATGTGGGATAGAAAAAAATAAAGATTAGAGTAGATTTTAAGAATTTTCTGTTCCTTTATTTATTTATAGAATTTCTTTTTAAAAAAATTATGGATAAGCTTCATTACAAAACAATTTAAAGAATTTTTTTCTAACTTAACTGATACACATTTTAGTGGAAAGCATTGCCAAACACTATTTTATCTTAATTATACTTATTTTTTTTTGAAAAATAAATACTACTTACGTTTTTTTTTTTTTTTTTTTTTAAAACTGCAAATTCTTTCATTTCTACTTATATTAATAAAATTTAAGTTTTTGTCAGGTAAGTAATTTAATTACGGATATAAAAAGTATTCTAAAAGAAACTTTGAAAATAATTTTAAGAAATTCAAAGATTTTTTTGATAAAATATTGTAGCATTTAGAGATAAAATATTTTAGCATTCAGCATCAATTTATTTTCAGATGAATTCAGATACTTCAATTCAATATAAATCATTTATTTGTCTCTAAGCTAAGAAAAATAACTAACTTAAAGTTACATAAAATAGATTGCGTATGAATTTTGATTTTATGAATATTACCTTTAAAAAACAAATCAATAGATTAAAATACCAAAACATATAGATAATTCATAAGAAATCTCCCCGATAAAGTTTATAAAAAGCTCTTTAAGTTTGGAAATATTGTTAATATTCTTAAAAATAGAGGTTTTTAATAATTAGATGATATTTATATTAAGCTCGAAATAGATAACTTGAAGCTTAAAGTCGAGACATATTTTTATCTGTGTTGGAAAAATAGCTTAAGGATTAAAACACGTTTACATTATTTTAACTGTTACCGGTATATTTAATATTCTAACAGGATTAAAATTAGTGTATTAGAAGGCTTCTAAAACTTTCAATATTTCTGACTCTATATTCAATCATAATTTTATTCATCTTCCTCCTCCGTACAATTTCAATGACATGAACTCAATAATACTATACGTTGACGCTTAAGTTACAATACGACTTAAGGCTCTTAAGTGCAACCGGCGTGTATAAACATCTCGCTCAGACGAAGCGTTAATGACCATACGTATATATACTGTTCAAGGTACATCACATCTGTGAACTGCTACCCTTAAATTATTCTGAAGCTTTGAAATACAATAAAGACTTGGCAGTGTTGCGAAGGATTTACTTATTTCAGAGAGTGTCTTACGCATTTATTCCTCTTTTCATCCTTCCCTCAATACATCACATACGCGTGTATACTTGGAAAACGGTGGAATTGGGAAGAGAATCACGTAATTTTTAATCAGCAGTTAATGGATTAATTATAAGCATTATAAATGACTAATATAAATATTAATTTTTGTATATAATTCTTTATGTGACAAACCCATGAGGTCACTGGTAAGCATTAAGCTTGTACTTAACTTCGTACTTTTAAATTAATTGTAAAATGCATATATATTTATATAAGTGTATTATGTCATATTTATATGTGTATTATATTATATTTATATGTGTATTATATCATATTTATATGTGTATTATATCAATGTGAATGCGCATTTCATTTTCTATTATGTCAAAATATATTTTGTTTGTTTACTTTTTGTAAATTATTAATTTTTTTAAGTAATCTTTTGTTTTTGACTTTAAAATATGTTCGCGCCTTCCTCGTAAAGTTATCACATTTCCCCCACAGTTTGAGAAACGCTAAAATATTATTAATATACTATAAAAATTAAAGAAGATATAAAATTGAGATAGAGAGAGATGGCGAATTTAAAAGGAAGGTCAAATCTCTGCATGGTGTTTAGCCCTTTCAGGACCATAATCACACATATATGATGACGCGTTTCTTCGTCCAGCACACGGTATTATATATGTGATTTCTCTATCCCTGCTCTGAGTTCCATGATCACACCGATATGATTTGAGTTTGGAATGTTTTCATAATAATTTTTACAAGGCACTAGATGGCGGTTCAAGTTAATTTTTTAATGATTCACAAAACTTTGAACTTTAATATGTACTTTTGGCTACGAGTTTTAAAAAAAATTAGATTCGGGATATTTATGAATATTAACAACTGCACATGTTAAACTCTTTCGAGAGAATCGGACATTTAAAGTTTCATGAGTTATTGTGCTCTGGATTTCTATTAATTTTTTGACTACGTTGAAAGCTTTTATATATTTGGTTCAGTATTATAACAATAGTTTTTATTCTGAAAATTGTTTAAGCAAATATTCATAAAAGAAACGCGATGGCTCTTTTTATTAACGAAAAATAATTATTTGCTCTTACTGATTCATTTTTAAATCAGCAAGAACAAACAATTCGTTTTCGTTGTCATAACCATAATTTGCAAGTAGATTTGTCATAACCATAATAATAGAAAACATAAGACTAATGTGATACTAAGAAAGCTATAAAGATTAACTAAAATAAAAAGAGATTTATTAGCTGTTATTTAAAAGATTTGTATCAGTTAAGCCTAAACAAGTCTATTGGAGTGTAAATTTATTGTTTGAGATTTGCAGATAGTGCTTTGCAAGTTTGGCTTTTATATATTTTAATCATTATGGTGAATAGAGTGAAAAAAGAGTACTGTTTTTTTATTAAAATGAAAACATTTTCTTTAAAATTTGCAATTTCTTTTTAAATATAGCGGGAACTTTTGTAAGATATTCAGATATTATCTATGATATTAAACTACAAATTTTAGGCATTCGATTGCATTAAAGATTTTACATATTTTTTTTAAATGAAATAAGGCTTAGCAGTGAAACTCACCCGGTCCCTTGAGTGCGTATACACTCCGAACGTGCGGACTTGGGAAAAGATTTTTATTTTTTTCCTTCAGCCGGTCCTATGTGAATGGGTTACACAGGGAAACAATCTTCATTTTAATCATAAAATTGGTTTCAGAAACATTAAATATGACCAAACAAAACTCAAACTAATTATCTCTTGACATAAGAAGCAATACTAAAAATTAACAAAGATGTCATAAATGCTATCTTTTTTTTATAAAAAAAAAAAGAAAAAGAGAGAATTTTTTGATGTTGAATTGAAAGTATTAAATACGAGGAAGACGTAAAATGAATAATCATCCGTCAGATAAATTTAATAGCTTTTGGGATTGTGCATAGATATGCAATGTTTTAAGGGATTTCAAATTTCAATTCATAATTTTCTGGAGCCATTTAAGACATTGTATGTTAATTAGTATTAGGGATAGTTAATTATTAGCTTAGAAATCTAACGGAAAGTAATCACAACTTTATCTCCCCCAAAGTGAAACATTAGCAAAAAAGTAAGGTGATTTACCTTGTATCACCCGTGGACATGAACCAATTAATATAAAGGCTTTAGCCTATATATATATATATATAAGTCATAATGTTCTAACAACTTACAGTTGGCTAGGATTATGGAAAGGTGAGATTTCAGTAGCAAACAATGAATGCTTTATTTTTTGTCTTATATGTTTCCGTGTGGTTGTGTTTAGGTGTATTTTTTATTTTGTTCATTTTTGTTGTATTACATGGATTTAATTTTACATTAGAGTTCAAAGTAAATATGGATTTTCAATTGTAAGAGCCTCCTCGTCCTTTTCATGGTTCCAACCACCTGAAAAAAAGGATCACCTCAATACCAAAATGTTTTTAATTAAATCATAAATATTTTGCGCATATATTCATATATTAAGGTGGATGTCAATGCGTGAATTAAATCAATAAATTAAAATCCTCTCAAGAAGTACTCTTACTAATATTGTAGCTTATTTATGGATTCAGTTGAACTATAAAGTTTTTCTATTCCTTTTTTTAAAGAGATATTCTGCATTTTTCTTTCTCATTTTCCTAAAATAACAGTTGTAGATATGCAATACAAACTTACCTTATTTTCGTCGTACCTCCATTATAACGATAAAAACATTCATTGTACTTGAAAATTCGCCAACTCTATCCTTAAAAATTTTTGGTTATTTTCTACGCAGGTATATGCAGCAGTCTTTTTAGTAATCGCAAATGGAGATACAGTATGACACAGTATTCACTCTTTTTTCGTATGTATAATAAAGTAGCATTTAAAGAATTTTAAATTTAAAGTTATGTACAATATATGAATATTAATATCACAAAAATATATTAATATAATTTTTAAAGATAATTATAGAATCTAGGATGCTACGAATATTAAATTTTTATAACAGGAGATATTTGAAAATCTAGATTATTTACATAATATCCCGTTAGGAATGTTTTATATCTATACTTATTCATTTGAAAAATTGGTATTTAAACTCAGGTTAAGCAGCCTTTTATAAATTAATTAAATTAATGAATTTAAAAATGAATGGAAATTAGTAGATATTTAAATTGATGATGTCTTTAAAATTATTTTATTAAAAGTACAAAAAAAAGTTAACGTTTTTATAATTTATTTTGCAAGCAAATACATTTAAAAAAAAGCTATGAAATTATTATTTATATAACACAACTTTTTAAAATAATTTATAAATTAAAAGTATAAAAATCATAAGGTATACATATAATTTCTTTTATTAACATAATATAAATATTATTTCAATAACATTAAATTAATTAACTCTTTCCTCTTTTCATTCATCATTTTTTTCTTTTGTATTTGTTAATAAACAATTCACAAGTATTTGAAGTTTTAATAATTTTTAACTTATACGCTAGCAAATAAAAAATTCCCCTTCCATCGAACATTCAAGGAAATGCACATTTATTTGAATTGTAACCATAAGCATACAAAAATAACTTTTCCCCTGCTAACATAAGTTTTCTTTTAGTTTTCAATCTGACCGTAAATACTAGCGCTTATGAATTGCAAATTTGAATGAACAAAATTTTCCGAGCTGTCAAAGTTCTTTATTCCGCTTTTTTACAACGTATTACAAATGTCACCAGCCTAGGAAATAGGTTCAAAAGAATCAATAATCTCATCTTAAACTGAAGATAAATATTTCTAACAAACACAAGTAATGTTTGAAGTCGAATATCTTCAAAAATATTTTATTTTTCTTTGGTTTCCGTAGAAGGAACTGGAAAGGAAAGGTAGATGGATTTTGCCGAAGAATATAATTTCTTTTTAGCAATCCTCTGTTTGTTGTTGGCAACGCTCAAAGAAAATATGCATGTAGATTTTTCAAGAGCAGGGTTTCTTTCAGGATTAGGGGGAACAATTATTATAGTTTGATTTTTTATGTTTGAAACGAGAAAATATATATTATTCTACTTTGATTTTAAGACATTGTAGAAGACATATTCCTACAAATTTAAATATATTATATATATATATATATACATATTTTAACCTCAAAATTTGTAAATTTTGGATAAGTTTTTTTTTACTTTCTTCCCAAACCTTAAATTTCAAATGTTAATTATATGTATATTTTTTAAATATGTTGCCTGTATATATATATATATATATATATATACTTCTAATTTTTTCTTATGTAAGACCTTCAAATGCATCTATATGTTAAATTGTAAATTTGTAATTTTAAATATATTGGCCAAACTAGCAATAATATCAATATCGTTTAAACCTGCATAGATCAAATACCAAAAATTACAAATATAATAACAATAATAATTCTAAAATTGAAATCAAGCACTTTCATCTACATGGCTTTGAAAATGTTGAAATTTCTATTCTTAGAATAGTCCCACAAGCTAAAAATAGACTGTGGTGGGAGAACCACTTCATTAAATATTTTAACACTATATATCCTTATGGTCTGAATACCATACACTTTGGTAAAAATGTGTTACTGAGCATTCAACAACATAATAACAAGGAATATTTTTATAATAGTGATAATGTAATAAAAGTTAAACGAATAAAAAGAGGCAAAAGGAAGAAAAGAAATAGTAAACTACCAGTTGAGATTGCTCCTAAAATTAATGATTTATGTATTAACTTTGAAAAGTCTTTTAACATTAAACATATTAAATATTTCCTGTTTGGTTTGAACAAAAAAGAAATCAAGTATACTAAAGTTATCCTTGATAAGCATAATTTTCAAGATTGCCATGCCTTACATATTATTAAAGATATTATTAATTTTCTCATTCATAAATTCAATATAAAAGATAAAGATTTGGTAAATAGTACTACTGAGTATTGTACAATTTTATTCATGAATAATCCTATAATAACATTAATTTTCAAAAAACATTTAATAAATATGTGCATTGCTTACCTATCAATAATGTTTGCATTAAAAAGGCTTTAAATATAATAAAAAATTGGTAGCTCAATTTTTAACTACAATAGATTAATGATTTGCAAAATATATCTTTCTTTGTAATTGTAAGGATTATCCTGAATTTATAAACGAGCATCACAAACATGTAACTGGCAATTTAAATATTGTTGAAGATAATACTCTTAGGGAAATTATGTCAAAAGGTACTAGTTATAGATTAATGATCTCCAATAATAATAATGCCATAAAAAAACAAATCTCTAAAGATATTTGTAACTTCATTACTAAATTAGCAATTAAATACACTTTTCCTATTGAAGCTTTTAATGAATTTAAATGCAATGTTTTAAAAGAGTTACTGAATAATAACTATAAAAGTGATTGTGGATTAATTTACAAAAATCTTAAGCATCATATTGTAACTACAAAAGAATTTCATTATTGTTTATGTTGATAAAGTTCCGGGTAATTATGCAATTATTTGCAAATGGTTGTATGCTGATATGCTTAATAGACATTTTCATAATAATAATGCTTTTAAAAAATCTAATTCTAGCAATAGAGAAATTTTTAATCGAATTTCGCTTTTTATAAAAATTAGATTTACGCATTTCAGATATTAAATTCCCTCATATTTTCTTAACTCCAAAATTTCATAAAAATCCTATTAAATTTAGGACTATAACAAACGGCTTTAAAAACTTATATTACACTTCCGGGTAGAAAGCTACAAAAGGTTATTCAATCCACATTAGACAGTATTGATAATTCGATTATAGTTAAGAATAGCTTGGATATCATTAAGTACATGCAAGATAAAAAAATTACTCTATTCACACCTATGACTTTGAAGATTTATTTAATTCCATAGATATTGGGGAATGGTAAAATTCTCAAAATAGCCTATAACAAATATTCTTTGAATAAAATAATAAGTATGATAAATATCTTTCAATTATTCATCTAGTACTATATGAAAATTATATTTTTCACAATAACTCTTATTATCAGCAAATTAAAGGTCTTCCACAAGGAGGACCTGCGAGTAACTGTTTAGCCAATATTTATCTGCACTTTTATGAATATGATAACATTAGTATATAGATTCTTGTTATTTTTTAGATACATAGATGACTTAATCATCTTAGTAATATTGTAAATTTTGTTCCTAGTTTTAAATATTATCCCCTATATCTGAAATTATTAAAAACCAATTATAATAATGACTCTGCAAACTTTTTAGACCTACAATTAATTGTTAAGAATAATATACTAATTAGTAATATTTTGATAAAAGAGACTCTTTTGATTTTAACATTATTAAAATGCCTTTTTTGGGAAAGTAACCTACATCTATCTATTTTTAGAAATATCATCTTAAATTTTATAAAAAGAAATAACGATTTAGTCACAGATAATGATGTTAAGCAAAATAATTTTAGCTATTCCGCAATAATTGCTTGGAATACAACTATCCAAGTAACTTCATTTTTAAATATATGTCTAAATTATCTCTCTAATTCTCCTTTTCAAAGTTTAAGTATTATTCTTGTTTTTTTCTCTTCTGTTTTATTATTTTCAATTGTTTTAGTTCGCTTTGTTTAATTGCAAAAAAACTATCCAGGTGGCGCCACTAATTTTTGCATCTGGCTTTATCAACTTAACAGTCATTTTTAACGATCATTTAGCGTAATGTTTTCGTACGTACAGTTTTTTCCCGCTCTCCGGTTATTTGCATTTTTTCATGTAAGTTTTTGCTTCATTATTCCTTTTCAAAATTATTTTATTTGTATTTTGTTAGGATACATTTCCTTTCATATTTTTATTATTTTTATTTTATTTTCTTTTGGTTGCAAATTACACGTGGTTGGTTTTAGGCCTAACTTTTCAATATTGGTATGTTTTTCAGTTATGTATAAAATTTCTGCTGAACAGGGAAGGTAGGATCCATAAAATATATTTAACCCTAATTTTGCTGGTCCTAATTCAGCAACAGCTTTAGAAATCATAACAGGTCTTCATTTTAGTCTATTGACTCTTTTGGCTTCTTACATTTTAAAGTTCTAATTCTGCTCCATGTTATACATACGCTTAGTTAATTCTTCTATAATAGACTCTTCCATTATTTTTAAAGTGTGTTTCTTTAAATCTGGTTTGTATCTCCTAGCTTTGTTAGTGATATTATTATGTATTATCAATTTTATTATGCCATGTATTTCTTTCATTTTATGTTACTATATATATATATATATATATATATACAGGAAGCATTCCTGACATCATTAATAACGAAGGAAGACTTAGTACTTTTTTCAATGTAAGGACTCGTCCATGTGAAGCTGTAATAAAAAATAAAGGCTACCACCCTAAGCACTGTTACCTCACTGCTATACTCAGTGTCCAATGTATATTAATAGTTATTGCCGCTTAACTTTTTCTCCGAGGCAAATAATAGAATTTTGTTTTGGGGTTGAATTTGGTATTAAATTCTCTTTAAAATGTAATGTAAGACATTGCATTTTCTGCAACGCAAAGTTTTCTATAAACATACAAACATATAAACATAAACTATTTAAAAGTGTCCACACAAATTTTGCCACCACTGGCACATTTGGCCACCACAAATGTCTCTACAAGACAGAGATGAATTAACATGATTAATACTTAAAATAATTGCAATTGCAAGATAAACAGACAACATAATTAAAAGGGGATGAGAAAAATTGAAATAAAGAGTAAACATAAAAAAATATAAAATAATGGATCTACAGTATTATCAACATTGCTGACTTAGGACACACAGCTTGTATACAAAAAAAAATCCTCTTAAAAAAATGCATCTGTATAAAATGGGGTTGAACATGTTTTTTGCCAGCCAACCTTCCCCTTTTCTGTTAATAATACCGAGCACAAACGAATTGAAATAAAGGATAGAAATCTAAATCTATTATTGAGAAAAAGTTAATTTACCTAAAAATTGCATGCAGAAATGCAGAGCCCGCGCTAAATCTGAGTACAATAAACAAGTTATTGCCAGATTCTGGACCCAAATACAATTCAAAGTAAAGCAATGGCTGAAAAATAGCGCTTTAGCAAAGTAAGAAAAGAATAGAAATAATAAAATAAGAATTGTAAAACATTCTACAATTATCTTAGAGACTAAGATAATATGATTTATAAAAGTTATAATAATTTTTAAAAAGTAATTTTATGTTAAAACTAGAAATTTGGGGGTATTTAAAACTATCGGAAAGAATAATAAATCTTTATATTAACCTGTTAAAACTATGGAATTTGATCCTTACTATTTAGAATTTCTTTATTCAAATATCTATTAATAAAATTAATTGGTATTTTTGAATTAAACAGTATTTAGTAAAATGTTTACAGTTTTTTTTATATTTTTTCTGTTTATTTCAAACTAGAAATTTATTGCGTAGTGTGTAATTAATAACAATATTTCTGAATATAGAAACATGCACATTACTCTCCCAATGCCGGTACTTTTATAATATTGAAATAAAAGTCTTCTCGTTTATCATAAATATTATTAACTATTTTATTCTTTCAATTTAATTTCTATATGAAGAAAATTTGCTTCATAATTGTTACTATTTGTTGTATTAAATTAAGATATTGTGAATAAAAATTAATATAGGTTTAAAGTTTTTTGCTGCCAAAATGATTATATATCTATATATAGAAAAAAGTAATATTCTAAGTTTGTCTGTGAAACTATTTCAAAATAATGTAAATATAAATTGACAAGACAGTTGCTACCTGGGCCACCTTGTAGTAGACCCTTAATCTGTTGATAATAATCAAGCACATTTATATATATATATATATATATATATATATATATATATATATATATATATATATATATATATATATATAAATGTGCTTATATGAAAATAAAAAAAACATATGATTTAAAGAAATATTACTCTGATTATAAAATTTCATTTGTTGTGTTTTTTTAACAATTATTTCATTCTTGTTTGCAATTGTGCATTTATTTATATATAATGTCAGTGTATATTGCTAAACAACTAGAAAGTAGGTATGTCATTATAATTTACACACGAAAAAATTATTTTAATATTTTGGATGTTAAATTTCAAATAAACTAGTATTAAATAAAAATAAAAGGATAAATTAGGGAAAGTATAAGAAAATATAGTAATGTATGCATGTATGCATTTCATCGTGTTGCTGCTGTCTATAGATAGTAAAATAGAATGAATTACAATTCTAAAGAAATCTCTTTGATATTAACGTCATTTAATATTTGACATCGTCATCAGATAGCAGTTCAATATATTACAAGCGAAAAGAATATTCACTCTTTGATCTTTCTCATTTTATGAAATGAAAGCTTCAAATGCGCACCCTGATATTCCTGCTGCAGTCAGACATTTTGATTTTTCCATATTGCATTTTTCTCATTTCATGATAGATGTTTTCTTGTTTATTTGAAATATTTCGTCACAAAATGAAAATTCCATTTATAGATAGTTATTCAAGAATACTTCACTTGGATTAGTTTTTGTTTATGTGTATGATGCAATAATTTTATTTAATTATACAATGCTACGTAAATGTGCGAGTGGCAAGGTAAAATGTTATAATAAAGTTATTATTCAAATGTTATGTTGTATTAAATTGTTTTAAAATGGTTTAATTTAGTTTTTGAGCATTTACTTAAGAAAACATTTATTTCGAAGTCTTTTAATCCGTAAAACATTCCGTGGATATCTAACGGTTTGCAACCATATTTGAGTTTGTTATTCTCAAAATCTAGTAAACAAGTTTTTGCATATATAAAGCAATTAAAGTAATAGAAACATGATAAAGACGGTGTGATTTCAAACGTAATGCATGTAAAACCATTGAACTCTTTAAGAAGATTTGAAAAATCCTGTTTGAATGTGATGTTATCTTTTTCTATATATAATAAGCGTTTCAAGATGATATAATAAATTTATTAATTTATCTCACACAAACGAGAGCAATTATAAAAAGGCAGTAAGTAATGATCAATATTGTAGTTACAAATTGGCAATTAGAAGCAATTTTTAGTTCACTCCACACTACAAGTACTAACACGAGATTACATTATAAATGTGAATCTGGAATCTGAAGGTGTACATTTGCGTTATTAGCGTTCGAACCAAGCAGATTGGTAACAAAATATATGCAAGTATTGATAAACAATGTACAAAAATATAAAATAAAAGCATGTATCTACACATAAAAAAAGTTTTTCGAGATGATGTAATACAGATTGATTCAAAAATAATGTGACCAATTTCAGAGCATCCCAAATTTTTATTGAGTTAAGCTATTTACATGTCATTTTCAATGGGGTTCCCTTTAACATAGTACTCTTCTTATAAACATTTAGGCCAAGAGCATTTTCGACCATTTTTGGGGGTACTTTCCTCCTCTTTCATTGATTTTTGAAACCTTTGAAGTATTCTGAGTTTTCATCTACTTGTTTCTATTTTAAGAATCCCCATGAAATATAATTGGAAGAAGCATAGTCAGAACATGATAGTAGTAATTTCTCTGGAGGAAGGAAATTCATTTTTAGAGCGTTTTTCACGTGGTGGAACAAAAGCGCTATTAGGACGCAAATATCGTCTACGTGTTCGTTCTATATTTTGTCGTAACTTTTTTTCAGCCAATAAGCAACCAATTGACCTCGAGTTTGGTCGCATTTGTGCCCTAGATGAGCCGAATCATATTTAAATTTAATCATTTATAAATTTTGTTTTTAAGTACAGTACCACTTTCTGTTAGTAAAAAGTTCATAGTTGCATTATTGTAAAATACAACATGTGAAAAACGCGCTAAAATTACTCGGCCATGCCAATGATTGATATCTTGTTTTTATATTTCTGCCATTTTATAGTTGTTTTTTGCTATGTGACTTGATGCAGAATCTTGGTGCAAATTAAATGTTTCCTTGAGGGTAAAGATGTTAACTTTTTTTAATTATGTGCATCAAAACTTTATTCTCATAGTATTCAACCTTTGTATTTAGCTTCAATTTTAGCCTTTGGTTCCTCGAAAAGTAGTTTTGTTAAGCCGTGAGAGGACATTTCCATCCATACCATAATACCTGATGGCCAACTATCCTTTTGCAAAAAGCTGCATTTTTAATACTTTTCGCTAAAAATATATTGTACCCTATTTTTTCCAGTTGTGGATGACAGATGAAACAAGTTCTTTATCCAAAGTAAACATGTTTTGCATCTAGCTTTGCGCAGCATTAAATATAGTGGTCAATAATATTTTATTTTTCATTTTTCTTCGGTCTTTGAAAACATTTGATGGCAAACTGGTTTATTCACATTTATATAGCCAATATTCCTCACATGTAGTTTATTTGAAAATTTCTTTGTGGCAGAAGATTTTGTACAGCAATATGCCTTTCCAGATTTTTGAACCAAAGAATTACTTTTGTCCACTTTTTATTCCTGGAACTTTTAATTACCAGCCAAATTTTATTTATTTTGAATTAGAAAAATGCTTTTTCTTGTTTTTAATTGACTTATTTAAGATCAAAGCATTAAAATTTCATTTAGGGTTCGAAGATCTAATTTCAAAGTTGTAATTTACGTCCACGAATTAAAGTGGTAAATTAAACGTTTCATTTATTAAATTGAACTGGCACAAAGATTTAAAACTTTTTATTAATAGTTATATACTCTCTTTTGTAATTTATCACACTAATTTTGAATTAATTTGTAAATTTATTTATACATAAGTTTTTGTTCGTCAAAAAAAAAGTTGGGTCATAAAAATTCGAACTTATCTAAAGAGGAGCATCAAAGATATAAACTTTACAAAACGAAGAGCAAATGAAGCAAAAAAAATAGGAAACGCACAATTTTTTTAAAGAAGATATTAGTCAGGGATATTAACATCATCAACAGTTAGAAAAAAATCATGGTCTTACAATTGGAGCAATGAGTATAAACACCTGTAGAATTTGCACAATAGGGTTTGGTTCACCGCTTAGTGGACAAGGGAAACCCTCACTCCAATACTTATAAATGACGTTTATATGTGTAGAAAGAAATAAGTAAATGTCACAAAATTAATTAATACATAAGTGAATTGTAAGACCATACCGGCAGCACATGATAACATAAGCTAACATTTCAAAAAATGATTTGAATTCCTCTTTGATTTTCTTAATATCTCTTAAATTTATACGTAAGAATAAATTTCTATAAATTTCCAGAAATTTAATATAATTTTTTCAATAATCAACAATGAAAACAAAATAAATGTCAAGCAAAAAAATACGTATACATCAAACGATCACATCAATATATCCTATACATCGAGTTCAAAATTAAAATCACAAATATGGTTCTAGACATAATTCTTAATTGCTACCAATAAATTTGATAGAATTTGTATTTTATGTATT
>BMAO01009463.1:0-19645 GCA_019973975.1 Trichonephila clavata | reverse complement strand
GCGTTCCCTAACACCTTCCCCAACAAAAATATACTCATAAAAGGATTATGAATCAAAATTATTCTTTCTCGTTTCTCTTAATGATGCAGAATAAAATGTCAATTCTATTTTCAGAAAAAAGGTTAAGAAAACAATGCAAGGGTTGTCCAAATGAAAGTAACACTACAGTCAGTTTGGGATAAATGATCTAATGCTATTAATATAACTTAGTATACAAAGGAAAGTAGTAAAACAGACGTAACAAATAGACTAGACAAAGTCACCTTGTAGACTGAAAAAAAAGTGTCCCAGCGGTCTACGAGATTATGGATACCCGGGGGGGGGGAGAAGTTCCGGTGTTGGTTGCGGAACTTTTTCAACAGCATCTTGGACCTCATAATCGTCGAGACTCTCTTTAGAACTTCCTGGAGTTGACCGAAGATGTTGTATTCTCGTACTGTTTGGCACATCACATTCACATGAGGACGGGAATTATCATGCAAGATAATAACCCCACAGGACAGCATGAAAAGCTAGAGATCCTTGATATTCTTAATTCATACAATGGGATACAGTACATGACAGCATTAAATGCCATATCGTTTGGAGGTATCCATAATGCAAAAGATGCTTTTAACGTGCTCCCACGCTATCACACACGCATCTGGTGGGATCGGGTGATATCGCATTCATTCCTAGCATTTTGCATTTTCTATAGGGGCATACGCAGTAATTTTTTTCTTCAAATTGTGGAGTTATTACAGTAATGCCACTTTTATTTGGATGACTCTTATAAAATGGAAATTATTTCTATTACTTATTGTACATACCTATCTCTTCTTATATTAAGAAACTTTCTTTTATTTCTTCTAAACGCTTTAAGATTCGATGAATATACAGTATTATCATTAAATAAGTTCTAACGTATTTAGAGATACCTTATTAGAATGATGCTTCTAGTGCAACAGTCTCTGTCTCTAAGCATTTCTGTCACTGGGCCAGAAGACTATAGTTTGCAGTTACCTCCTAGTTCCCAGACAAATTTTTCACTTTCTACGAAGACAACACTTATCCATAAGATCTTCGGTTGGGAACGATCCCTCCCTTTGGCAGCATAGCATTTTTTATAAACATTTCCTCAGGTTTCCTAGTCGGTTTTTACGTAATCCTTGTAAATTTCGTTCATTCCTTGTTTTACTTCTTTTCCCCTTTTAATTTTGAACTATCATGATAATTTCCATATCAACAGTTCAAACGGATTGCTTATCATCTTCACATTCCCCTTCCGCATATCATCTCTCTTTCACTGGTCGCTCCTATGCGTCTCGGTATCATGTTTTGTTTCTAGTACTAGGTTATACATAGGACCACTTGATTCTGTCGAAACTTTAATCTCCGATCACTAGAGTTCAAGTTAAAATCTTTCCAATTGCAGCTCAGGTATCATCCTCGCCACTTGACCGTGGTTCAAAATTACGAGGTCCGTCGCCAAAAGCCTCGAGTTGCTGAACAGTGCAACGATAATTTTCACTCACTCAATCGAGGTGCACACAATCAGTATTCATAGTTTCAACGTGCCAAATTTCCCGCGTCTTATTCGTTTTGTTTTTATTGTACATTTCTGGCACACACACACAGCTCTTTTCATTATTAGTACTAATAACGCCTTAACATTTAACACAACGACCGAGTTGATCCTGCACTTTATTTTTTATCCTGCTAGAATTCATGTAAGTGTACAAAACATTTGTTTCAATTTTGAAATTAACTAAGAAAAATTAAATAGTTTCTTGCTTTTGAATTAAAAGACAGCCAGTTTACTACTCTTTTTGCGATATAACTTAAAGAAGAGTTTAAAGAAGGAATTAATATAATTACCCTTCACGCACACACACTACCAATTTCATTAACAGGGGTCTGTTTAATTAATTTTAGAGAAATTCTTGGAATGAAAACAAATCTAATCTAAAAATAAACCTTTTAACATTACACTTTATTCATTGTAGTGTTAACGAAATATGATCCGTACAATCATGCATGCAAAATAAAATTCATTTAGATAGATTAAACAAATATTTACCTAATTAATTTTGATTCAAAATCGATCAAAAGACTCAATAAACTGCCTTCTCATCTAATTCAATTTTTAACATAAAATAAATTATTTAATCTTCCTAACTGAGAGTCTCACAACTTTTAAATTAAACCGTGGTTGATCGTTTTTGCTTAAATAAAATAACATACAATGTAAATTATATCACTACATCAGACCGAGCAGAAAAAAACTACTAAAAGGAAAGAATTATCCATACTTCTTAATCATGTCATCGTTATTGAGGTAAGTGTCTCTGTTTGGAAAGATAATCGAACAATAGTCTTTTTCAGCGTTAAAGCACTTAACCTTATTATCGCTATACTTCGCTAACCCTACAAATTAAAATAGAAGTTTTTGGGTTCGCGTTGGACCCTTTGTGATTTTCTCCTTTCTCAGTGATTTTCGAGGAAATTCTTTTTTATTTTGAAAATACTTCTTCAAAAAAGACGAGTATTAATATTTTTCTGTACCGGAATATTCGGAGAGATTAATTTAGTTTGCTTCGCGTACACCAATACAGTTCTTAAACGAGGAATAAATTGTTTAACTTTTTCTCTAACGATCTTTTATGTTTTTTTCCATCGATAAAGGTTTCTTAGAATAATTAAATAAAGACGCCTTTATGAATAAAAGTACAAATTTTTCAAACGATTGAGTGTATATTTAGAAAGCATGCCTTTAATTTTATGTTGTAATAAGGTTAATAAGATAAAAAGTTTTTAAATTTGGGAAATTCAACAACCGGAGGTAATAATAATTTTATAGCATATATTAATGTATCATACATTAATTTATATTTAAGTTTGTGAGTAAGCTTATTGAATAACTTTAAAAAATGAGTGAAACAAAATGTCCATTTAGAAATAGAAGTCCTAGGACAGGAGACGATAAACTGCAGCTCTTTGTACAGACGATTTCGGCTCTTCATACTTTTATCTGTATAGATGAGTTAAAAAATAATTATATCTACTAAAATTTTTTTTTCTCTTTCTCCTTTATAATTATCAGTCGGAAATATATTTACCTTACTTACGTCTTAAGTTAAACATTTGACTAATTTAACATTTATGCATTACATTGCTCTTCATTTACTAAGTGTATTGATAATCAGTCAAGATATTAAAAGTTCTAAATCAGTAAAAGTCTCATTTATTCGTAAAAATTCCGTCATGGGAATACACTCCTCAAAGCGATTTCCAGGAGAGGATGCGAGTGGATGCAGTGATATATGTTGGCATTCAGGCCGCTTGCAGCCCTCAATCTCCTATCTGGTACAGTAGACGGTGAGTCGACTATTATGTAGCTAATCTATTTTGGCTGAATTGTTCGGCAAAGGATGGGTATGGCTTTAAAAATGACTGGGAGAGAACTGAAAGGCTGCTCTATTATTGACTGCATTGCGTCTGCAAGTGGTTAAATTGACTCTAATTGGTTGCACAAAAAGTGTAGAAAGTAGTAAAACAAAGGGATTTCAAGTAACATTTACTTATTTGCATATATGAGTTAGTAGCACTCAGGAATATGAGCAAGAAATACCCATAAAACCAACAGAAGTGGAAAAAAAAACATTACATATTTTTTGACGCACTTAAGTGTAAATAAAAATAGCTGAAATGATTTAAATGCAGGTACAATGGTTATTGTGTGTTAACATGCAATTTCAGAATAAAGCTCTAACAGTGTTATTCGTAGGAACATTTTTTCACGACGATTGTGAAATCATATTTCCAACATTATAATATTTTGGCATTGGTGGTCTTTACATTGAGTCAAAGAAACAAAACTACCAGGAATAATATATATTAGTTTTGAAAGGAGTGGAGAACTTATTACTTTTAGTAAAACTTTATTAAAATTTTAAATATTATAAAAGGAAATGTGTTATTTGGAGTGCAACAGTCTTGAATACGACTGCTGCTGGAGGTTCCTCTTCCCCTCCTGTGCACGCGTATGTGGCTCTTTGTGTAAATGACTCTCAGATACCTTAGTTATTTTGTTTCCTTTACAACTTGACTGTTCTCTCTGAAGTTTGCCAACCACTATCCTAGACAATAAACAGAAGTGACATATGTAATATTAAAGAGATGATATAATTTTAGTAATTTAAATTTGTAATTTAAATATTTCTATGCGTTAGTTTTGCAATTTTAAGTAAGCAAAGTATTACAGAATTGTGCATGTAGTTATATTTAACATAAACTGCTGTTTGTAAAAAACGCAACACCATGAAGAAATCATCAGAATTAAATGAAATTTAATGCACAAACCACTTGTATTAGGATAAATAAATGACGAAATTTTCAAAGTAAAAGAAAACAATATTAAGTGTCCGAAATCAGTATTTGGTGTATCCACCACACGCTGCAGTAAGTGCTGCTATACGATATGGCATGTAGTCGAACAGATTTTGAGCGTATGCTTGTGGAAGAGAATTCCATATTGCTTGTATGCGCAGCAAAAGTCCGTCTTTTGAAGCTGCAGGACGCGGATCACGAGCGAGACGACGACCAACCAAATCCCACACGTACTCAATAGGCAACATATTCGGCGAATAAGCAGGCCAAGGAAGAAGTGGCATGTTCTGGGCTGAACAGAAGCCTCGAACAGTCTGTGCAACATGTGGGCATGCATTATCCTGCTGGATGATAGCTTCAGGGATGCCTTGAAGGAAAGAACGACTTCGGGCTGTAGCACTTCATGGACGTACCTGTTGCTCTAGAGATTACCCTCAATTTGTAGAAAATCAGATCGTCCATGTTACGAAACCGCACCCCAAACCATAACTCCAGGTGTTAGGCCACTATTTCGTTCGATAATGCATTCTGGAAGGCAGCGTTCGGCATAGCGTCTAACACGAATGCGGCCAGCATGGTCCCCACAAATTGAAGCGTGATTCATCTGAAAAGACCACTTTGTGCCAATCAGGTTGACAGGCTCAGTGCTCATGAGCCCATTGCAGACGCAGCCGTCGATGGTTTACCGTGAGGGAGATCCGGTATAAAGGCACCCTTGCACGTAATCCACGGTGCAGCAGATGTCGACGAATTGACGAAGCCGGCATTAGTACACCTGTAGCAGTAGACCAACGTGCTGCCAACTGCCTGGAGGAAGCTGTACGGTCATTCACCAAAATGCGGAGCAGGGGTCTATCGTCGCGTGCTGACGTTACCTTCCGTTGTCCACTGCCAGTTTTTCGAGTTGTTCGGTGCTCGTCGGTCCAATGCTTCTAAAATAGCTTCACTTTGTAACTGTTTCGCTGCACACGAACTCCTATTGCGCGATAAGAAAATCCTCCTTCAGGAAGTCTGATAATCTTCCCCCGTTCAAACTCCGCAAGTTGTTGGAATTTCTCCTTATTTCATCGTGGAGGCATACTTAGTTCTCACTAAACGTTCACCACTAACAAATAATCATTAACTATTTTCAACGTCCCCCTGCAGTCCTCTATTTATACGCTTTCAACATCAGTTGAGAGGGAGCTTCGCAGGCCACATATGTGCGGTGGCTCTGAAACTTTACTATTTTACATAACATTCTATAATTGATATTTGCTGCAAAGTTCATTTAATTCTGATTATTCCTTCAGGGTTTTGCATTTTTTACAAGCAGCAGTGTACATAATATATAACTTATATGAACGGAAATAATTAAATCATAATCACAGAATCGTTAATAATTTGCTTAAACTTCGAAAAATAAATGTAACCTTTCTTGAAAAAGCATCATGTACAAAGCAAACATTAAAATCATAAAATGACAGAATGTCACTAATAGCCAATCTCTCAGTATACCATGTGGCCACAGTAGCCCAGTTGTCAAAGTCACAGACTAGTGGCTGGCGTGTCGTGAGTTCGAGTCTACTACCGCTGAAGACCAGCTGTGTAGAGAGGACCACTTGTTAAATCTGCCTGGACTCAAACGAACTCTCCTTGGAATGGAAGTCACGAGAACGGGTAGGAGTGTCAGCTCAGCTGTTGTCCTCGTCACTTGATCATGGTTCAGAATTACGAGATCCGTCGCCAATGATCCACTTGCAACTTTATATTGCGAAGTCAATTTTTAGGTCATTTACTGACTTAGATTTCCTTCACCTGGTTTTTGGATTAATCAGACATCATTTTAACATTAGATAAACGTTTCTAGCTAAAATGAGAAGTGCTATATTAATCGAAAATAGAAACAATTTTTCCAGAAAAGTAATACACGTTTTTCTGAATCTTTAATAGTACATCTAAAGCATTCTGTGCAATTGTTTGTAAGCTCTTTGTAAGTTGACTTTGTTTTTTGGATACTCCTGTGATAATTCAAATTTCTTAAGAAAACTAGGTTAAAAAAAGTGGATTTAAAAGCTTCTTTCACATCCCGCGTTAATATATAACATGGCTCTTTCTTTAAAAATAGGTCAACGAAATAATTTTTTTTCTTTCATTTTTACTTTAAACATATTGCAATAAGTATGAAGTGCGTCATCTTATTCAATTTAACTATAAGCAGCGTATTTTTTCTTTCCTACTTTTGTGCCTTACTAAAAGATAATAATAATAAAAAAATACACATACATTTGTAATGTTCTTTTTTCATTCTTTTGCGATAAAAGCTTTTGCAATTCAATTACAAAATACGCCCCAGGAATATCTTCAGAAAGAAGCGGGGAACGCGAAAAAAATGGAAATTCTCGGTAGCTGTAATTCTAGATAAAGCAAATCTTTTTCTAGAATATAATCCCCCCCCCCTAGTTAAATCAAAATGCTGCGTAGTTACACTGAACTTTTCGAATGTGGTTAAAATGGAAGCAGAAAAAAAAAAGAATCAAAACCAATTTAATTAAGTTTTATTAGCTTGAAAAACGAGATTTTCAATTTAGTATTTAAACCTTTCAAATTAAAAAAAAAAGACAGTACATATCGTATGTTATACAGGTATGGAAAATTTTGTAAAAACTTAATCAAAACTGTATTCCAATTTGGGAAACCTTCATTAAAAGAGTTTTTAGTTTCCGTATGTTCATTTCAAGCCACCTTCTTTTCCTGAGGTATTTTCTTTTCTTATCTCAAGTTATGAGAGTTTTTGTAATGTATTGATTAAAAATTAATTTACTGAAAACGTTTTATATTATATCACAATACATCAATACAGTGCATGGAAACAAAGTATTCTATAATTAAAAAAATGTTTGGTAACATACAAAAAAAGTTTTTGCAGTTACAAATTTATTCCCCTCTTGTTTTTATTTTAAAACAAAATGGTAAGACAACACCAAGGGGATCCTATTTTAATGTATATGTTACCGGCAAAGTATGAAATGCCGGCATTCTATAGAATGCCTAAATCTTTTTAAGCAAGGAATGAAAAAAGGTCATGAATTACATTCCTAGAAGTACAAATGTTATTCTAACAAAATAATGAGACTGCTATTAAAAAAAATTATTGCTAAATTCTGATTTCACATATACTTGTCGCGTCTGACATAGGTTGCCGACCCTGCTATAGACCATGACACCTTCTCAAACACTATACCTTGCTCCTCCATTTTTAGACAGCACAGGAAAAAACCAATTTTTTATTAAACAAGTTTAAGTAAAATTGAGTTTTTTGACACTTCCGAACAAACAGCAATGTACAACTAACAGATTCTGAGCCTGAGGCACGCGTTAAAGGTTTTATATCTTGCCAAATTATTATATTACAAACGAATCTGAGATGTATTTCATACTTTGCCGGTTTCTCATTAGGCATTCTTAGGCAATGTGTGAAATAGGAATCATTTCATATATTACCGGCTAGATTTAGCATTCTATAGAATTCCGGATTTCATACTTTGCCGGTAACCTATATATACTGTTTATCGCCAATTTGGCGAATTATTATTTTTATACTGAAGAATGAGTGAGTGAATATTAAAGTCGCACCGTTCAGCTACACGAGGGCTTTTGGCGACGGACCTCACAATTTTGAATCACGGTCAAGTGACGATGATGACGCCTGAGCTGGTACCCCCTAGCTACCACACCACACCAACGGGAGGACATTTGAGCTCTCGACAGGTTTAACGTTCATCGCTTCCCTACACGGTGGGTCTTCAGTGATGCTGGGCTCGAACTCATGACATGCCAGCCACGATTGACCACTAAGCTACATTGGCCCTTATACTGGAGAGATGTCCATTACTGATAAAAATTATTAGCGGAAGTTACCACCATTTTTCTCCCTTCTTCAATATGTGAACTAACTTAGGATTCTACCTCAACATTTAGCATTATCTAAAGTGTTTATAGTTTTTATATGCATGTTAGTTAATGATTAATTAATAAGAACTGTAAGTATGAGAGATTTATATAATTTAAAGGATAAATCTAACGAAATTTTAACTTGTTTCAAACCTTATTGTAATATAAGCTGTATTTCTAACTTAGCTCTATGTTACGAATGCTAAAATACATTATATAAGAATTGCTAAAGTGTAACAATTGCGAGTTTGATATTTTAATCTAATTTGTATGCATTTTTTAAAATGGAACTAAAAAAAATAATTAGGGCTTCAATAATTTATTTTCTTTAAAAAGTTTGGCTTAAAATAAGTTCCCGTTTAAAGAAAGGTAATAGAATATTTAATAATTTTGGCATAACATTGCCTTGTAATATAAAAGTATCTGAATTATATATTTTTTTTTATCATTAAGGTTTTGTATTATGAAAGTTTCTGTGCAATGAGAGCGTACCTTTTTAGAGAAAGTTTTGGTTGATATGTTTCAATTAATGATTTACTGTATTAAAAATGTATATAAAATAAGTTGATTTTTAGAGCATTTACGAGTCCTTAAATTTTTTCTAAAATTCTAGTTTGTTTCTCTTCCTTCTTAGCATATTTTTAGGCAAACGATTAGACAATTTTAAATCATTATGATTGGAATTATAATTTACCTCTTTATAGTAACTAAAATTGTCATTTTGTTTCTGTAAAATTAAATTTGCAAAGGTACAGAATACTTTCCGATTTAGTCTATTATATTGGGAAGAAATTTCGATTCATCATTATTTTTCCAAATACTGTTTTGTAAATTAATTTGATATTTTTCAATAAAGATTCAATAAAGGAGATCGTTTGGTAGTATAATAAAATTAATTTTTGTTTGAATAAAGTCGTCTATTATTTATAGCTGCTTACGTAACTTTAATTTGCAAGAACTGACATGTGTAGCCGGATTTAAATTTTTATCACTGCTGTTCAAAGATAGTTTTTGTGAGTGTGATTTCTAGACTGTATTATTTTGTTTCCATTCAAATGACAAATATTGCGAAATCTCAGTTTCGACTTAACTTTCGATTGATGTAGTAATAATTTAAAAATTTCCATGATAACATATATATAAGTCCATTTTTTAACTTCAAAAATACACAGACGTGTATTTTGAGAGATTAATAGGAAAGAGGATTCTTCCTGACTGTAATAATACACGATTCTTTTGCACTGAAGGAAGTTTTGAAAGACAGATAGTTATATTTAAGAAGGCGAAACTGAAGTTGGATAAGATAAACAAAAATGTCTGCAATCTAGATTTTGAACTTAATGCTTAATTTAACATTTGTGTTCATCAGTTTGATTTCCTCACAAATTATTCGTAATACATTAGTTAAATTATCACAACTTTTAAATATTTGAAAAAATATAACTTTTTTCAATATTAAGCCAATGTTTCTACCAATTTAGAGTAAGGAGGGATTTTTTTTTCTTAATTAATATCTAAAAATTTAATGTACACCTATTTTCCGAACAATAATTAAATTGTGAGAGTGAATTATTTTATAACCAAAGACAGCTCTCTTAATTTTTGGTTCTGATGTCTCGTAGGAGAATTAGGTTCAAGTCATATTCTAAATTATCGCAGCTTTTATTATATGTTGCATCCTCTAAAACTTCATCTCTGATTGTCCTAAGTAAATTTTTATGGAATAATTTATGGTTTATAGTAATAAACAATTTAATGATTCGTCTAGACGGGAAAAACAAAATTCGTTTGCCTTTTCATATTAGTATAAGTTTTAATCTGTCTTTTCGCAGTTTGACCTTTGTGCATTTACTGACGTACGTGACTAAAGAAGCATGACATTTTAATTATAATCTTACGTAATATCATTAAACGTTACATCTTTAAACTTTGAGAACTTTCGAAAATCAAATGATCTTTTGTCAATTTGAGATTGTATTTTGGTCGCATAACATGCTAAATATGACAACCACACACACACAAATCTAGTTTGTACATATTGTAACATAGTGGTATTTATAAATATTTTTAAAAGAATTATACAAGAGATTTGAAATTAATGCTGTATTTTATTGATAAAATATAAGAATATATATCTTCTCTGTATGTATTATAATTGCCTTTATTCCCGTTCTTCGCATGTTTGAATTGAGAAATATAACAATAGAGAAAGAAGGATATAGTTAATAAGACTAAATATTAATATTTTTAATACTTTTAAGTAAATTGCAAATTACTTTCAAAGAAAAGAAAGATCCATCAAAAAAAATTAGTAAAGTCAAATATATTTAGCAAAAGTACCCGGTATTTCTTAGGCCCCATTATTGCAGTTAATATATAAATTATCTATATCAAACATACAAATATGATCTTTATACGTCTGACCGTTGCAATTTTTATCACAGCACCAACCGTTCTTCACTCAACAAAAGAAATTTTTTTGGCAGTTTTAAACCTGTAAGAGTCTACTAATTAAAAAACAGAAGTTTTCTATCTATAACGACCCCATAACCCCTCTTGGCGAATTTGTCGCTTTATATATCCAAGGTTACGATACAAAAAAAATCAAGACTAAGTATGCAGCTTGAAAAAACAGTGGAGTTGGAAACAACTGTTTTTTTACATCATTATCCATCTCTATCCATGCGGCCAGTTTTGCTTTAATCGACCGCACCAGTTGGGAGTACTGCTTCATTGAGTGAACACGTGCAAATGCATTCTGCCGGTAAAATGTCTATATATAATCAAGATCAAGTTTCTTGTAAAACTTAAGAAATCAGCCCCGAAAACATTTCAAGTACTAACCGAAGCTAATGGAGATAAAACTTTGTCTCGTGCACATGTGTTTGAAAGGTGTAAGAAGTTATCAGGGGAAAGGATCAGAATTTAAGATGATGAACCTGCTGGGCACCCAAGGTCAGCGATTACAGAACAAAACATAGCCAAAATTCATCATATAAGTGGGTTTCCACTCATATCAGTGGTCAGACTGTTAATCAACACAACTACATTGAATTATTTAAAAGATTGCGTGAAAAATTGGGTGAAAAAGGCCAGGATATGGAAGTGATAGATGGCTGTTGCACGAAGACAATGCACACGCTCACACCTATCAGTCAAGCAGTTTCTGACTAGCAAAAACATTACTGTCATGAGACATCCTTCTGATTCACCTGATTTGGCCCCATACGACTTATTTTAATTTCCCACAATGAAGTCTGGCTTAAAGGGAACCCATTTTATCTCAGTAAGAAGGGTTGAAGTGACGGGCTTTCCAAAAACCTCGTTCCAGAACTGTTACCAACAATGATTGGACCGAATGCAGAAGTATGTGAATGCTGACGTTAACCACTTTAAAAGTGATACTGTGATGGAGAACTAATATTGTAAGTAAAATGATTTTTAGACCTATCTCTTTTTTTGTGTGTGTGTCACTCCTCGTATATACCACGATTTGGATGGCCTTCAAAAAGTATCTTGTCAGCTCATTTGGAATGTAATTGTTCAGGAATTAAAAGACAGCTAATCGCTGGTTATGGTTTTAGTTTATTATGCAGAAGTTAAGTTCAACTAATCTTTAAGTACTCCAAGTCATGTGATTAAAATTCCCTAAATGTCTCGCCCCGTATGTAACATGCGTCAGCAAAGAGTCCTTCAGAAGTGAGAGCACGCGGGAAAAAAAGGGGATTCTCGGATTTTTATCAATGGCCGAGTTAAATTAGAAGTACTTGATTATACGAGAAGGTTGGTTGAGATGTATTTGGTTGGGCGTCACATAACTGACTTATAGGTATGAACCCCTTTTTATAGTTCAAACTTGCCCACTGATCCCTTTTTAAAATCAAGCCCCCCCCCCCCCCAGTGAAAACGCTACATAAATGCATAGTATAAAAAATGCAAAATGAAAAAAAAAAACATTGTTGAAGAATTTTTTGAAAAATTATAGCTTTTGTTTAAAATAAAATAAAAAAATTAATGACTTAGATGAACTTGATGAGATATTCTGAGTGTATTTAAGTCCTTCTCAATGTTTCTGAGTAGTAACCGCAAACTCCCACTACTTTAGTCTTTTTTTTTGTTTTTGTGATGAGGTTTTTTAGTTTTTTACGGCACTGAATCGGCGTTCTACCAAATTGAGGGACGGAAAAGTAGTAAACAATTTTTGTACAATAACCCATTATGCAGGATAAAAACTTTTGATTTGTTTTTGTAACCAGAATTTGAGATATCCTCGTTCAAAAATTGGTTTAAGTCCATCATTTATGGATATTTTAATAAGATGCTCGTGTATTAGTTTGAATTATCTGTATTTGGGATCTGAGTCAATCCACACGAAAAGGGGTTAAACACCCAATTGAGAATATTCACGTGAATTATTGTTATTTATTTAAATTTCCTAATAATAAAAACGAATCAAATTTTTTAAAACTTTGAATGAAACATTGTGCGGACCCTCTGATGTTTTCAGGGACCCCCTGAATAATATCGGAAATTCCTGGGGGGCCGTAGGGATTACTTTGGTAACCACTGCTCTAGATCAACTTTTATGTATATATTCTGAAGTTCCATAGGTTTTTTTAATTTTTAAAATTATTTTTAAGTAACTCTCAAGGGGTAACAGAAGGATCATTGTCATTTATTTGTAGGAAGTGCCAAGTAGGCTCTTCACTCCTATTGCTCAATGAATTTATTCGGTCTCTGATGAGTTCCTTTTATATTCCAGACACCTAAAGACTTAATTCTTAAGAATTCGAATTCTGATTCTAATATAGGACAGTCGTTTGTGATGAAAGCAAATGATATTAAATCTCTCAAGATTAAAAGTTTTCACGTTTACTAGCGTTTGAAATTTTAGACAGTGACATATGCCAACTAAGATTCATTCTCGTTACTTAAATGTGGCTCACAATTGCGAGGTCCGTCACTACTTACCCTAATTTTACTTATTAATAAACAACAAATCAAAGAAAAGTTAGTTATCTAGATATAAGAACGATGTGTTTATGACTCGAATGTCTTTCTCCCATGGCATTTTCTCTTCTTGGTAAACACGTATAATACTTTCCAAAGATATCCTAACAATATCTCTGCTTTCGATATTTCATTTTTCATTCTATTACCCAACTCCTTTTTACATTTACAAAGCTAAGTCTATAATGGGAATGCTTATTTTTCATAAATGTGCTTCGATTTACGTGACCAAGTTACCACTATGCTAATAATACAATCCAACCAACAAATGTTGCATCAAAATACATATCCAGACACACACAATCTACTGCCATTTCTGAACTTTGAATTTGTTCACAATTATTGTTTACTTTCAAAATTTCACATATTTCTGGCAGGGCCGAACAAGGCGTGAAGGTCACTCCATTTTCTCCAGCTAACACTAACGGGCATGGAGCAAGACAAAGTTCTAACTCATGGTGCTCTAGTCTTCGGACGACAGAAGCTGCATTTTCTTCCCTGAACATGTTAACATAATAGAATGATTCTGCATCATTTTCCCGTCCTATGTCAAGATATACGGAAAGGCATTGGCTGACATTCTTGCAAAGAAGAGACTAGACCTTCCTGCCACTTTCATCCTCAGCGCTGACTCGTTTAGAATTATTCTCAAAAAAAAGCAAAACACCCAAAATAAAGAAAAATTATTAAAATCTCCATCTCATAAATGTATAAAGGCAAAAGTATTCAAGGCTATTTTTATCCAACACTTGTCTATCCCGACTTGCCATTGGGCACTTAAAAAGCCTCTCTTTTATTGGGGGCAAAAAGATGCCTCCTATTGTCAATATGCTGAGTTGAACCTCAGCATATTGACTGCCACTGGACTGGGAAGACATCCATGAAAGTCCACTTCTAGTATCGGGCTGCATTAAAGTAAACGATTTCACTGATCTGATTTTACTTCTCGTCTAAACAGAAGAGAAGTTAGTAACAACAAATTTTCATTCAGAGTCACGCTTTCGGAATCAAATCTACACTTACGTCCATAAATTAAGGATAATTCAGAATCACACAGAAATTGAACTCTAAAATAAAAATTTCACCTGAAGAATTATCACACACATCTTGAAGAAGAATATGAAAATTACAGGAAATCACCAGATGGCGTGGATCGTACGTCACAATGGCGAGAGTGTAAGAGAGGGGTACGTAAGAGATGGTGGCAAAGAAATAAAATTGTTCACAAGCGCTTTACAAGCCTTTCAGTGCAATAACCGCATAGTTATGGCACAAAGGAAGCATTTGGAGGATTTTTTACGTGGTAGAATTATTTCGGACGACTGGAATGTGGACGTACCCAGCTGGAAGTATCCGAGGAACTTGGAATCGTCCAGAGTCTCATCTTCAGGCTTTGGCAACGATTCCAAGATGATGGTAATGTGAGTAGATGTTACAGCACTGGTCGCCGCCGAGTTACAACGCCGAATGAGGACCGGTATTTGGCAGTTACTGCCAAAAGAAACAGATGGAGCACAGCATCAGACCTGTCTCGTCAGCTACCGGTACGACAGTTTCAAGGCAGACCGTGTACAGACGCTTAGGAAACATTGATCTATATGCTCGTAGGCCTGTCAGATGTGTTCCCCTTACCGCAACTCGCTGTCGCCTGCGATTAACCTGGAGTAGAGAGCATGCATTGTGGACACCGCAACAGTGGTCTTGTGTGGTGTTTTCTGACGAGTCCAGTTTTAGTTTGCAGTCTGATTCTCGCCGGATTTTCATATGGAGAGCACCAGGTACCCGTTACCACCAAGAGAACACCATTAAACGACACCGTTACGGTGGTGCAGGATGGCTCGTTTGGGGAGGAATTATTCTTGGTTCCAGAATTGACCTGCATGTTCAGAGTGTAACGATGACAGGTAAATTCTATCAGGATGTCATTCTGGAACAAGATGCACGTTTGTTTCGGGGCGCCATGGGTGATAAATTTCTGTTTATGGATGACAACGCCCGTCCTCGCCGTGCAAACGTTGTAGACGAATGCCTTCAATCGGAGGATATCACCCGTATGGATTGGCCAGCATACTCACCGGACTTGAATCTAATAGAGCATGTGGGGGACATGCTTGGCCGACGAATTGCAGCCCGTCAACCCCCTCTCACCTGTCTACCGGAACTTCGGAGGGCATTGCTTAATGAGTGGTGTAATATTCCCCAGCTTTCTTTGCCTGCACTTCATTATCCTTAATTTATGGACATGAGTGTATAAGAAAGTCAATTGAAAATGTTCAGATATACCACATAAACATCCGCTAATGTGCTTGAGTGTGTATTACTTCAGCTCCACACCACAGTATTACCTTTGCCCTAGTGACAGCATTGACTCCTGTTTACCTCAGACCCACAGGGACTTAAAATCACCTTTTCCATATACCTTACCCTCTACTTTCTAAGAAACCGAATTCAGTAATCGGATCCCTATTGTTTCTTTTTTCTTATTTCTCTATTTACAGCTTTCTGAACCGAAAAATAAGGAGCTTTGAGGGACTGAATTCACAGAAAAACATATGTGTAAATAAAATAAACTTCGGGTGGTTTTTCTCCCCTCCCCCTCCACTTAAGCAACGGGGAGAGGAAAATTATATTAAAAATGGAGTAACTGTAAAATGGAGTAACCTTTAAACTGTTGTTATATGATGAAATACGAGGAGGAAATGTTGAACAGAATTTTCAAAATCCTTTATCACATAAAAGAACTTTACCAAGCATATGATGACCATTTAAATTTTGATTATTGATTTGTTTTCAGTACATCTCGCACAATTCTTTTCTTATGTGTGTGATAGTTTTTGTACTTATTACCAATGTTTATTTTGAGAAACGGCACAATGGAGTAAAATGCAATGTAGTGTCCAAAACAGAATAAATCGGAATGTTATCTTTTCAACATACGACATTAGGCAAGAAATTGCACAAAATACGCTATAAGTACTTTGATTTTATAGACACAATTTTCTAGTTTATTCAGACTTTATTCTGTATGATTTGTACACGTATACAAATATTTTGGACATTAGAAGACAATTCATAATTATGGATATACGTTTATATTTTGCAAAAGAAATAAATTTTAAATTTTACATTTTGCAATGAAAAGAAGTATTCTTATTTAATGGATTAGTAAAACTATTAATTATTCATTGAATTAACCTTTAACTGCTAGAAATAGAACACGAAGGCTAATGGCGACGGACCCAGTAATTTGAACTACATCTACAAGGACAACATCTGACCTGGCACATCACTCTTCTACCTTTCACAATACTTGGGGACTTTTAGAATTCATTTATTTTGACGCGTTATGCAATCGGGATGATCATTGGTGGAGTAGAGTGTGACTAAATTATCCCCGATCATGGATGTGATGACCACTGTCCAACTACAAATCTCATCCCTCTCTCTATAAAAAAATTTTTTCGTGATGATGTAATAAATTTATTTATCTCGCACACACGAGAACAATAAAAATAAATTATAGTTTAAATAAACTAAAAAACACCCTTTTATAGTTAATTGAACAAAAAAGTAAAAAGTAATTCTTAATAAAATGATTAACGCGAAAACTTTTGTCATTGTGGTAACAAACATGGGGTGTTCCATATCAATTGTTATAATTTCTTACAAATTCTATTCTGAAATGTAGAGTTAGTGGAAAAATGTAGTACAATGGACCCATGCTTTTACCGTAATGACATTAATTTTCTCGTTAATCATTTTCCTGTTATATTAAGAATTGTTTTTTACTCTTTACTTCAATTAACTATAAATGTGTGTTTTTATGTTTTTAGAACTCTAATTTATTTTTAATTTTTAGTTCAATTTACTATAAAAGTGTGTTTTTTTAGTTTTTTAAACTATTATTTATTCATTGATGAATTCATCTTAAATGTGTCATTTTCTTAGAATTTGGAATGCCCATTGGCAACCTATTAGTGCGTCGATGCGGTCTGGTTTGGAAAATGTAGGATCAACCAACACATCCTTCCCTTTTTCAAGTAAAGAACACTTTTTGTTTGTTTCTTGTATTTGTATTAATCATGAGCGTTTTCGCTTTAGGGTTGTAACTTAATCTTTTAGTCGTCAAATCTGGAAATGGGAAACATTAATCCTGATGATCCTGATCAATGGAATAAAATTATTTTATTATTTTATTGTCATCAGTCTTTGACAAGTGTGCGAAATTTCTAATTAATCTAACCTTTTAAAATGGGTAAGAATCAAGTTCAAAGATTCCGTTACATACAGGTGAAGTTAATATAAGCGTGTTAAAAAAGGCAGTAGGTTCTGTTCAATATTGCAGTTTTCCATTTTGAACAATGAGTATGAACAGTTGTATAATTTGTATAATGCAGGACGTGGGAGTACCCTCTCCCTCCCTAGAGTTCTTAAAATATCATTATCGCGTTTCAAACCAAATCAAATTAGAAATAAAAAGCAGTAAAAGCTTTGTTGCAGTGCATTACATACTTAATTGTTTCGGGAAAAAATACGTTGTTTGGGAAAAAAGAAGTACGTAATAGGAATTTATTTTAAGAAATTTCTTTTATGGTGGACATAGATTTTTCTTGTACAAATAAGAGGATGGAAATATTAAAAGTTAGGAACTCAAAGGGAGAAAAAAAAGCAAAACGATATTCAAATTTCTCTTTTATAAAACAACTTAGGATGTGTACATTCATCCATGAAAATTCAACGCAATACAATTTTTAAAATTACAGTATCTAATTTATGCTTAAATTATGCATCTGAATTCACGTGATAATTTAAAGGGAAAATAAAGAACGTTGTAACATTTTAAACCTCTACATCAAACTCGTTGTAGAAAAAGGATTCCCATTTTTATACGAAGACAGTAGCAGTTATAAAGACCATTGAGACAAAATTCCCGTATCTTGAGTATTTTTTTATTGAATTTCTTTTCCTAGACCAAATAAAATGGTTTTCCGTTAGAGTATTTGGTTTCCATTATAAAATCCTTTAGGAATAGTTAAGAGAACGGTGCAATTTGCTCTAAACTGGAAAACTTGTCATAAGTAATCAGTATAGTAGGAATGCGGTACTTCGACCTCATTATTTAATAGTACTTTTTATTTTGAATATCTTGTAAATATATGTAATATGTTTATTTAGTTGAATATTAGAAGTGTAGTCCGTTGTACACACACACATACATACATACAGTAGATCGTCATTTATCTGAACGTTTTATTATCCGGAGCGTCAAATATCCGAACCAAAGTCCGGATACGTTTTCGAAACAGGTGCAATGCTCAACAGTTGTTTCGGGTGAGGTCAAAAGTGACGGGAAAACCCCAAGGTGAGGGATATTTGGGGAATTTCATTTGTGGGATCTGGTAAACATCTGCGAAGAATATTAGGTCAGTGTGTTTCCAAGTGAGGGTGTGTGTACGTGCTCTTTTGTTGAGTTTTGTTGATGTAGAAACCTGGATGGCCTGCGATGCAGGAGACTGTGGATTTCAAATGCTAAATGATGATGAGATTGTGACTTTCTTGCAAGAAGAATCCGACCCTGTCGACGATGAAACGCATGAAGGCGAGGACAACAGCAACGAAAGTAGCAAGTGCTGACGCATTTTCTGAGTTAGAGACAGCTATAGATTGGTACGAAACAACAATCAGAGTGATATCCTACTCAACTACTGCTGCTGAAGAGAGCCAGATACCCTGCATTGAAAAAACGAAGGTGTACAATGGTACAGCGAAAAATAAGTGATTATTTTCTACAATCAAGGTAAAATTGCGACATTTTGCACCTATTTTTGCTTTTTCTTCAAGGACTTTCCCGCATGTGATGATTTTCAACATATTTATAGTGTCCAGCGTCATATACTGCATGAATCGCATTCCTTTTTCGGTTGTCCGAACAATCGTGTATCCAAACGGTGTCCGGTCCCAATTTATTCGGATAAACGACGCTCTACTGTACATACATATACACACACATCAATTACTTTAGACTATTTATACTCACATAAATATGAGACAATGGTATTTATGGCTGAGGTAACCGACTGGCCCTAGTCGGAAACTCGTGGGCAGGATTGCTTTTGTTGAGATGTAAGTTAGATTGCTGGTACTATAAAATATATCATATAGAAGGGTCGATTCCCGTTAAGTCTGCTGAGACTGAAAGTACTCCCTTTGGCGGGATGAGGAAATATAAAGTGACAGCTCTGGTGTAGTCTCTAGTCATTGAATCGTGGCGCAAAATTACGAGATCTGGCATCATTCCAAATACATGTTTAAATCATATTTTTTTAAAAAAGAA
>BMAO01009462.1:0-104611 GCA_019973975.1 Trichonephila clavata | reverse complement strand
TGGCACTGAGTTATCCTTGATCACGAAGGAGGATCTCCCGAGCAGAGGCCTACCATTGCACTTGGGTAGGCTGACGTTCGCCACATCCGCAAAAAGTGGTTGCTTGGGGTGCACAATTTTGGTAGCGGGGCTGCGGTATGCGCGGCCCCTTATTTAGAAATAATGAAACACAACACATGCACCGAAAGCTGGTTCCGGAACTATATAAATTCATAGTTCGTTGAGAATCAGAGATCTTGAAAATCGTCAGCTTCTCAACACAAATACGTGTTTTCTATAGTATGCAAATAATCTGTTGTGCTTTCAGTTGTAGATTTATCTGCTTTTAGATAATTGAGAAACAAATTGTTAGGTTATTTTTGTTTCTTATGTCGAACAGTTATTCGTCACCAAGTGAACTAAATTTACTATATAGCTGTAATGAGACCTAACTCACTTGTCCATTACGTGAGTGAACACTGTAGGTGTTATTATTATTTTCAGTCCCCAATATTGGTAGTTCTTATTTTTCTGGGTTCAATTTTTTCTTTCTTTCAAGTAAATCTATTTATTAGTCTTTACATTACTAGTAAAAACTTATATGCCTGGTAAATCCCTACAGGCGTATAACTAGCTCCTTGCTTAGTTGTACACTTGCGCTAAATTTTTGTGGGCCTTGATAAGTAACAACAATTATTTTTGTTGCGATTTCTGTGAACCGAAGAAAATTTATCATACCTAATTCTTTTCGTAAAATGTTTTTGTTATGATTGCTGGGAACCTAGCGGTAGGAAAATTTATCATGCCTAGTTCATTTCCTTTAACAGTTTTGTAGCCATTGCTGCGAACCTAGCGGTAGGGATTTACCAGGCATATAAGTTTTTACTAGTAATGTAAAGACTAATAAATAGATTTACTTGAAAGAAAGAAAAAATTGAACCCAGAAAAATAAGAACTACGAATATTGGGGACTGAAAAATAATAATAACACCTACAGTGTTCACTCACGTAATGGACAAGTGAGTTAGGTCTCATTACAGCTATATAGTAAATTTAATTCACTTGGTGACGAATAACTGTTCGACATAAGAAACAAAAACTACCTAACAATTTGTTTCTCAAATTATCTAAAAGCAGATAAATCTACAACTGAAAGCACAACAGATTATTTGCATACTATAGAAAACACGTATTTGTGTTGAGCTTTTTTCTACTGAGTATATCTCTAGTACTCAGTACATATGTTCCGAGATCTTCCGCACCATAAATTTTTTCTTCTCCTGAATTACTTTTTTTGAATTTTTATATTTTTAAAATTGTCAACAACTAAAATATTGGCACGTAATCTGGAATTATCGAATGATGTATTCAAAATCGCAGAATGAGATCTTTGTAAAAATCTAGATTGCAGAACAAGACTCATTCCAATCCTTTTCATAATACCTACAGTAGACCCCAAAAGTGTTCGTACACTTCCAATTTCCTACAAAATTTAATGTTTTCGACTAATAAAAATTAATATATTGTAATTTTTTTGGGACATCTGCAACTTGTTTTTAATAGAATGACTTAATTATTTTTTTAAAAATAATGTAACTATTATTTTTAAAAATTAATAATCAAAAAGCTATTGAAAAATTACGCCACTAAAGTCGTCGTACACCTAACAAAAATCTCAACTTAGCTGCAAATAATGTATTTCTTTCTTACTTTAGTACTTAGTAGGATATATTTTAGTATCCACAATAACTTTTAAATGTTTTGGTATAGATTTAATCAGTTTTTTGTAATTTCTGCATCGGTTTTCCTACATGCTTATGTGATTATTGTTTTTACTTCCCATTATGTGTTTATATGTAATGTTTTTTTTTTAAATTAAATTCTCACCAAATATGTTTTACTGGGCTAAATAAACTGATCGAGGAGGTTTTTTTCAGAATTTCTGACAGTTATAGAGACACCAGCGGCGTACATTGAGAGCAGAGCGCTTGGTGTCATTATTCTGTTAAAAAATGAAGTGGTCTCCAATGTCCAAATTTTGGGCGGATAATTTAAAATTCCTCTAAAATATTTAAATAGAGCTCATGATTCACAATACCATAAAAAAACTAAATTACCTAATTTTAAAGTCGATTTACTCCCCTATGCAAGAACTTCTCCACCTCCATACTTCAGCATGGAGGTAGATGAGTTCTTGTTCCACATAAATTCATGGGATTAAATTCCTCCTTTTTTCATTTACAAACTATTATATGCCCATTAGAACCAAAAATGTTTAATTTTCCGTCATCCCAATCAATTCTCTGTCAATTTTGAATTTTCTGAAACTTCATCCCAAGAATCAAATTGGATCAATGAACCATGGAGATGGCAGTGTTCTTGCTAAGAGGTGTAAATCAGCCTCAAAATTAGGTAATTTGGTATTTTTTGATAGTATTGTGAATAATTAGCTCTATTTAAATATTTTAAAGTGAAATTTTAAATTATCCGCCGAAAATTGGATATAGAAGACTACTTCATTTTTAACAGGATAATGACGCCAAGAGCTCTGCTTTCAATGAACGCCACTGGTGTCAATATAACTGTCCAAAATTCTGAAAAAACCTCCTCCATCAATTTATTTAGCCCAATAAAACATATTTGGTAAGAATTTGATTTAAAAAAAAAAAAGAAAACATGACATATAAACACATAATGGGAAGTAAAAACAATAATAACAGAAGCATGGAGGAAAACCGATGCAGAAATTACAAATAAGTGATTACATCTATACCAAAATATTTAAAAGTTATTGTGGACACTAAAAGATATCCTACTAGGTACTAAAGTAAGAAAAAAATATAATATTTACAGCTAAGTTGAGATTTTTGTTAGGTGTACGAAGACGTTTGTGGCGTAATTTTTCAATAGCTTTTTGGTTATTAATTTTTTTTAAATAATAGTTACATTATTTTAAAAAAAATAATTAAGTCATTCTATTAAAAACAAGTTGCAGATGTCACAAAAAACTACAATTACAATATATTAATTTTTATTAGTTGAAAACATTACATTTTATAGGAAATTGCAAGTGTACGAACACTTTTGGGGTCAACTGTATATCTGTTATTGCGAATCTGGAGGCGAAAAATGACGCTGTATTTAATTTTGGTACTTACGTATTATCGCAGCAATCGCCAACTCTATTAATAACTCGCCAAGTTGGTAACCCCGATTTCCTGTGTGTCGTACGCGCTGAATTGGCATCCATATGCTTCGTTTCATATAATGTCGCCAATAGGTTGCGATAATACGTAAGTACCTTAATTTTTTTAGAAATTCCTAATGTCTATTTCATCAACCATCAGACTTGATATTATTGAATTTAAGGAAACTAATAAAAATCAACCAACCTTTATGGAGATATTTCGGATAATATCAATGTACCTATGCAAATGGCTATAAGATGAAGCTTTTCTTACCGATATCATGAGAAATTTTAAGATTACAGGGAAAAGGTCGTATTTTTCCTACGCTTTTTGGTCAAATATCTTTTGTAAACAAACTTTGCATCTTTTGACTCTTTTTTTACAATAATGTAATAACTATCAACCAAAGTTAATAATGTTCTTAGATATAATAGATTTAAAAATTAATTATTCATTTTGTTCTAGGTTGGATGAAAAATGCTGATCTTTTCAGAAATCCTTTTTCAATTTCTCTACAAGACGTTAATTGTTACCAACCTGAAATAAAATAGGAATTATAAACCTACAGCACCATACTACGCTGAAAATCAAATATAAGGAACCTTTTTCAACTCAAGTGATCCAAATTATATTGAATTGTGGAAATTTCAACAGACAAGCAATGGTAGTCAGATATTGTTGTAGTTTTGGATCAACAAATGTTTTCTGTTACGAACATAATGTAATCATAGTATGAACTGATATTGCTGAAGGCCACCGCAACGAACTATCTCGATGACGTAATGCGTGCGTGGAGTCTACAGAGAAGAGCCTTTTGCCGATTGGACTATTTTATTTCTTAGAACTTCTGCTTTATGTTAACTGAGTATAGTGCGGGTTTTTCTAATATATACGTAGATACTGTTCCTATGAGGTGATCTCCGTATTAAAAATTGCTATAGAATAATTCCTGGTGTGATTATTGCTTGAACCTGCATTGTTGTAACCCAGTGAGTTCAACAGATATACACTTAAAAAACAACCTAAGTTACCTACAACCTGAGTCAGTATCTTCAAGAATTAATTCTAAAATAGATAACTTGGTTAAAATAAAACCTATTAATACAAAAGTCACATTAAGCAATTATACTGATTGTTTAATAATAAATTAGAATTAAATGTTTAAAGTTACCCACTTTTATTTTATACCCCAAAAGTTAATAAAAAATTAAGTAAAAAACGTTTATTAACAATAAAATCTAAGTATATTTACCATATTATTTTTAAATTTTCACTTTTTAGGCTTGCATAAAAAATAAATTAAAGTTTAAAATAACTAAAGAACACGCTTTTATACTGATTCCAACTAAAAAGTAAAAAAAAATAATTTTTAATATAAGAATAAAATGATGAACGAGAAAATTAATGTCATTGGGGGGTAAAAAAAATGGGGTGTTCTATAAATATATCAATAGTTGTGGACTAGTTCTAACGTAAAGTTTACTATGGGGGCGCTGCAGTCATTAGTACCCTTTTCTTTTTCCGGTTATTGCAAAATCGCCATTGCTTTGAGCTAAAAAATTAAAGGTATTTTAGAAAAGATACTGAAAGAAATAATATAAAACTCCGAATGTGAAATCTACAAATCATCTCGTATCCATTTAGCTCAAAAAAAGTTTCAAAAACTTGCATTAAAACTTTGAAAAACTCAGATGAATTTCGATGTTTTCCCATAGATTAACATTACACCGGAAGTAAGTGAGGGTTCTACTCAATGTTGTTTACAAAGTAAAACTAGTCTATAATAAAAGCGTGTTTTTCAGTTTTTTTTATTCATTGTTGAATTTATCCTTGAGTTTGATATTTGGAGCCCGAATTACGTGGCTGCTGAAATTAGACTTCCTTTTCAATATATATTAATTAAAGGGTCTGAAGTGTATTTATTCTCTCCGTTTACGGGACCTCGGACGAGTCCCGTATCGTTATATAAGATTCCGTCTCTATAGAACAGGTCAAACAATTAAAAATGTGTTAAGTAGAAAAAGTTCGAATTAAAAAAAATTGGATGTACCCAGAGGCGGATTATGGTAGTTGGAGGCCCCTGGCGGTCAAAGGTTTGAGGCCCATGGGCTTAAGAGTCAAAAACCTGAAATATTGAAAAGAATCGCTTCCTTTAAATTCTCAAAATAAAATGTATTGCTATAATAAAACTCATCGGCTAAAGGAAAAATCTGCACTGTACATAAAAAAAATTAAAAATCTTACTTAAGAGCTTGCAGTTTTGCTATACAGTTTGATTTCTCTTTGGCAAATTCATCAATTAATTTCACCATATCTATTTTGTCCAAAACATTTCATTCTGTATATAATAGGGCCATGTTATTCAATTTCTCTTTTCTACCATAGTACTTCTTAAATTATTTTTAACACGTTTTAAAACTAAAAAAGATCATTCACCTGATGCACTCGATATCGGTTAAAAATATTTTCTAAAGTTTTCTTACACTAGAATTTCTTTTACATCTCGATAAATTTCTAGCAGGGTTTTCATTCTATCTTTGTTTTCTTTTCATTTCTTGTTCCAAGGTGGCATGGTTGGTTTGTCGCTGGCCTTTGCACTCATCAAGCTGGGGGCCCCTGGCGGCACCCAGGTCCGCCACCCGCTTAATCCGCCACTGGATGTACCATGTTTTTATAACGGACTAAAAAGTATAAAAAATTCCCCCTTTTCGTTCTTTTTTAACATTTTTATGCACTGTCATCTACTTCTGAGCAATGGTCCAAATTTCAAATCTGTAACTCATTGAAAAGTCGCACAGTTTAATCAATTACAAAATTCCACCCAGACAGACATTCAAGAAAGAGAGTTAAATAATATTAAGTGTTAATCGTATATCCCCTCTAAAAAGTATTGCTATAATGTTAATTCGTATCATCACTTCTAAACGTATTGCAAAAAATATTAAGCAATTAGAAGATCAATTATTTTTTTCCACATGCACGAGCCTTTTTTTAATTTTCATTTTCATAAAAATGTTTATATTATGGTTAGAATTGCTAACACACACCTACCCTCCACTTTCTCACATAAATAACACTTTTTTTTGTCTTATTTGTATTCACCCCAAGTGTATTTTACACTTGCATATAATTAACTTTAAATTAAAAATACTCGCTTTAGAGTTACACCTTATTCTTTTAGTCACCAAATCTGGAAATGGTATATGGAATTAGTCGCCAAATCTGAAAATGGTATATGGAATTAGTGCCAAATTTGAAAATTGTATATGCAATAAGTTGCCAAATCTGGAAGTGGTATAAGGAATTGTCGCCAAATCTGATTATCGTTATTCCTGACGATCCCGATAAGGATAATGGAACAAAATTATAAAATTATTGTATTGTCATCGGTCCTTGACAAGTGTGCAAAATTTCGAAATAATCCGATCTTTTAAAGTGGGTGAAAATCGAGTTCTAAGATTCCATTACATACAAGTGAAACTTATAAAAGCATGTTAAAAATATGCTATTTGCCTAAAAATCCCATAAGCCAACAAGGAACATTTTTATAAAACCTATGCATATCTTTTTGTTTGTTAGAAGTGGCTTGCATTATATATCATTTATTATCAGATAGTGGCACTCTTACCAAAAAAGTTGGCCACCCCTGCCATAGAGTATGTCTGAGATGCTTTTGAAAAAGCAATTGCAGCTTTTCTTCCCAGAACACAAGTAGGATTTATAGACCAAACGCCTCACTAACAAGTTCATAAAAAAAGCAGTATTTCTGCTAACGCTCTTATTTCATATCAAGCTCCTACAAAGTCCCTCTTTCTGCATCATTTTTAATTTGCTGTACTTTCATGAGCATAAATATCCATTAAAACATGACAATCAACTTTCAAGTATTTTTCATACCAAATTTCATCTGAATTGGTTCAGTAGTTTTTCAAAAACCCACCAATATCTAATGCACTTGCCAGATATTCATTAGAAACTCATGTAGCCTTAGTTGGTGCAATGGTTGTATGAGAGTGTGTGTGAATTATAAATAAAATTCAATATAAAAAAATGTTTGTCTTTATTTGCTTTTTTAAGTTTAGGTGTGTTTTTTTTCACCCAAACTTTTCTTTAATACAACAACGACTAACAGTAACAATTATTCATGAAACAAATTAGAAATGCTATATGTAACTACAAGCTTGACATCATCAAAGTATATAATTTTGAAGATATCAAGACATTTCCTATTAGATGTTTTTAACACGCTGTTGGCGCCAGTTGGCGAGAATTCCTTGTATACATTTCGCTCCGAGCCAACTATTGTAACCTTGTATTCCGATCAAAAAGTATAGCGATCCCATATATGGTTGGGATCCGTTTCACTCATTAAAATTTTGTTGTTAAATTTACAGTCCATTAATTTATATCGGCAACACACGCTTTTATAAATTTCACTTGTATGTAACGGAATCTTTGAACTCCATTTTCACCTATTTAAAAGGTCAGATTAATTCGAAATTTTGCACACTTGTCAAGGACCGATGACAATACAATAATTTTATAATTTTGTTCCATTGTCCTGGTCAGGGCATCAGGAATAACGATTTCGAGATTTGGCGATTAATTCATTATACCATTTCAAGATTTGGCGACTAATTTCAGATTTCATTTCCAGATTTGGTGATTTCAAGATTAAGTTCGAACCCAAAAAAGTGAAAACACTTGCATCGGCAATTTCTTACCATAATATAAACAATTGTCTAGTTTTTCTGAAAATGGAAAAAAAAGGACTCATGCATGTGGAAAAAAAATATTTATGTTTTGTCCCAGCATTTCTCAAACTGTGGGGTGCTCCTCCTGGGGGAGGCATGAAAACCCTACGTGGGAGGGGCGAGCATAACGAAAAGTCCAAAATAAAAGATTTAAAATAATTATTAATTTACCGAAAGGAAGCAAAACAAAATGCATTCTGACATGATAAAAAATAAAATACATATTCACACTGATATAAGACACTTATAAATGTATCAGTGCGGCAAAAAGTATTTAATAATTGATTTATCAATACTAAATTAAAAGCAAGTTTAGTAATTACTGTTGCAGAAATACTTTGCAGTATTTTTAATTGAGTTAATTTATTTATTTTATGTTTTACTTTAGTGAAATAATGAGTCAAATTTGGAAGGAAGGAAATGCTTAGTTATAATTTAAACATTGTAGATGAGTTTTGTTAAATAAAGTTTTCAGTAAATTCAATTTCAATACTTTTTTTCTTACTTACTTAAGAGGGGAGTTTAATAAAGTTGCACAAGGAATTTTCTGCAAACATTAGTTTCCTTTTCAATCGATACTCTCCTCATCTCTTTGAGCAATTATAGTAGGCGATAAGAATCTATTTATTTAATATTTATTGCATTGATCAACTCATGGAACTATCTGAGAGATAACGCTATATGAGAGTCAAAAAAAGCATTTAGTTCATTAGACATAATTGGGAAGGAGAAGATTTACATATTGCCTGTGTCAAAGTATCTAGGACGTAACCTGGGTGGTTTGAGAACGGTGGATATAGAATCAGCCTAAAGTTAGGGGAAGATACCTTCAATAGAAATAGACCCTAGATATATATATATATATATATATATATATATATATATATATAGAGGGGGAAACAACTAAATAATTAATTATAAAAAACTGTGGAAGAAAGCCACAACACAATAGGAATTCTCCCGTCCTAGTAGGAGAGAGTGACTATTAACGTCACACTTTTCAACTATTCGAGGGCTTTTGACGACAGACCTGGTAATTTTGAATCAAGGTCATGTGACGAGGATGACACCTGAGTTAGCACCCCACCCCCTTTCTTTTAAGTTTCACTCCACACCAAAAGGAAGACGTTTAAGCATCGACAAATTTAACATGCATAGGCCCCTTCAGCACAGTGGGTTTTCAGCGGCACTAGGCTCAAATTCATTACAGGCTGGCCAGAAGTTCGTGATCATGACCACTAAGCTACCGAAGCCAAAGAGGAGATAGAGAAGAATATCTAGCGTGAGAAATAATCTCCAGTATTTTCTCAAAATTGAATTTGGATTCATTATAACTTTCTGACATCTTTTGAACAAAGCAGTGACTAAGCAACCAATATTTAAAGTTTTTCACAGAAAGTAAAACGCTAATATTTATTCATGTAAAAAAAAAAAGTCTACTGAATGGGATAATAGCCTGTCTCGCTTCATAGCCATTTCAATCAATTAATCAACGGAATATTTAAAAAAAAATAAAGCTTTTGGGTTAACTGCAATTATAACCTCCTATCGCTTGTGTTTTCTGCCGATTGTTTATTATAGGATGGTGTCTTTTGCTTGTAGTATATTTTAAAATTTTCGACTATTTCGTATTTTTACCCTGGTAAAAATCATGGATGCTGAGCTTGAAAGATTAAATTCTGAATTGGTTGCGATTGTTAATATACTTTTAAATCCAGCTACATCGAGTAATGACAGAAAAGTTGCTCATGGGGTATGAATATTTTTCGAATAATTCCACATAATCTTGCTTTTCATTCTTTCGCATTGAAAGATTATCTTCTTACTTATTGGATGCATCTAAGTTATGAACCTACATAGATGTGATATTTAATTATTACCTTTTTTCTGCCCCCCCCCCCATATAAAGTAGAATTTTTGGGATTACGATTTTTTGTTTCTCTCTTTTTATATTATTAGTACTTTTAACCCCATAACGGTCACATAATTTTTAAAAAAATGGTCATAAAAGTGCCTATCTTTTTATTCAAGAAAATTAAAACTAAATGTGTATGTTCAATATATGTATTTAATTTTTAAATTTTGGGTAACTTTTAGCTTGAAATACAAAAAAAATCATTTTTTAAGAAAAGCCAACATTTTTAGGCATTATGACTGAATGATTTTTCCTTGTGAGATAAACTTCAAAGCACGAGAAAGTAAATTATAGTTTAAAAGAACTGTAATCAACTTTTATAGTTAATCGAACTAAGTTGTTACTTAAATCTTTTAGTCGCCCAATCTGGAAATGGGATATGAAATTAGTCGCCAGATGCGAGATGGGATCTGAAACTGAGAAATAGTTAATCCCGATCAGGACAATGAAACTAAATTATTAAATTATTGTATTGTCATCGGTCCTGGACAAGTGAGCAGAATTTCAAATTAATCTGACCTTTAAAAATGGGTAAAAATCCAGTTCAAAGATTCCGTTATATTCAAGTGACGCTTATAAAAGGATGTTAAAAAGGCCAACATAACACATAATAGTACAGATCCATCATCACTGCTCTGATTCAAACTTTGAAATTAGAAAACTTTAAAAAATATCAGTTATTTCAAAATCACTCTCAGATCCATTTACACTTAATGTTAAATCCAATTCATTTCCTGACTAACTCCATAATTAATAGAATATTAAACTATATATATTTTTTATCACAGAATGCAACCCACGTGTGTATTCAGGAGAATCGGAACTAAGTAACTGAACTAAGGTTACGAAAACATATCGCTGATATATATGTTTGATTGTACTAACATCTAGTTTAAAATAAAATAACTATCTCTAAACATGTTACTAATAATCTGGTATTGTCATCTGGTGAGAAATAAATATGATTCCGGGCATAAGAAATAGATAGTTTTAACCTTTTATCATCACATTACTTTTGAACACTCCAGCCCAGAAATATCACGGGCATGAAAAATAGAGGGAAAATTTCATACAGTGATTTTGACGGAAGCGAGAAGGAAAGGGCTAAAGTTACATTTATTATTTATATCAAATATATTAATATCTTTGCTGATCTTAATTCTGGAATAAAAATATTATTAGTTGCACAGCTTAAACTGTACCAACAGAAATTTTTTTTCGTTGTAGAATTTTGACAAAAAATAAAACTGTGAAAGAATATTTTTCTGAAAATATGTGTTTTAGTAGAGTATTTTTCTGTTAAAGCCATCCTCTACTTGGTGCTTTTTGTCTTATTGTGATGTATTTTCAGTATGAGGTGATAAGTGTTGTTTAGTGTGGCAGTTTTCTTAGCTATAAATTTGCTTATTCATTGCAGAGGTTAAAAGGTAAATAGTTGTTGCAAAATAGTTATAAAATAGATAAAATTGAAATGGGAAGTGTCTTAGAAAAAGAAACGTCATCATTGTGAGAAAAGACTTGTGAATATCAGATACACATTTAGCCATTTCATACATTTATATGCATATGCCAAATACACCAGGGGACTGTGCTAGGGTATTACCCATTTTTCTTTGTAAAAACACCACAAATGGATTTTCTTAATGAATAAAGGTAGCAAGCTTTGTCAAAAAAGACCGAAATATTTCAAAGGTCAAAAACTGGAAAATAGTTGCCAGAAGTAGAGATGCCTGGAGATGGCCATTGCCCTTCCAGGGCTGTCGAGCCACTCAGGAAGAAGAAAGGTAGTAAGAAACCATGGTTACTTTTTGTATGAATGAAGAATTGATAGAATCTTGGTATGAATGTTAGAAATTTGAAAAATTTTCACATTTAATTTCTCATTTTTGACATGTTTTCTATGTTGTTCGTTTTAGAAACCACATTTTTTCATCTCTTGACACCATTTTGAAAACCATATCCCCTCCCCCTTGTTTTCGTCTGACGTCATTATGAAAAACTCCGTTTTTTCCTTGGCACCATTTGGCGGAAAACTTTTATTGCCAAATACACCAGGGGCTGTGCTAGGATATGACCAAATATTTATGTAAAAATGGATGCATGAAATCCAGACCTTTCATAAGAAAGATTTACTGTAGATTGTTTTGAATGTAACCTTAATGAGTATTTTAAAGTAACTAAGAACAGGTGCTAGTTTGATATCATGGGGCAGGCGTTAAGTTGTTGTTTATATTCGCCAAGATGGGCGATAACATTTCAATATGGTTACCTTGAAATTTTTATCCTCTGGCGATGTGGTTGCCATGGAGATAACGTATATTAGAAATAATTTTTATTGGTTTTGTTCCTGCAGTAATCCTATTAATTTCAGACGATTTTAATTCAATTTCTTTTTCAATTTAAACATTTTAATTGCATTTTCTCTATTGCAAGGTCTTCTGTTTTATTTTGTGCTATTTTCAAATACATCATTGGTGAGCAGAATGATATTTTTTAAAAAAAGAATGAGTGTTGTACTTTTAATTATTACCATAAATATATGGTCCATTTTCAGTTTTTTACTTTTTAAAAATGTTTTTTTTTATGTTCCTTGTTTGATGAAATTCGTTGAAGAAACTTGCAGTTTTTGGAACGTAGCAAGTTTTCAGTACTTTTTAATTGCTATTCGTTATCAATTTAAATATATGTTATGTAATTATTTTATGAAAAATATAATATAAAAATACAATTATTATTATGTGTAATCATATAATATTCGTTATTTGTAAAAATTTTTATTTTATAAATAGTATTACATGTTTTATTTATTTAAAATTATTATGTTATTTATTTCTAAGTATTATGTTATTTATTTTTTATTATGTTATTTATTTATTATTTTGTTATTTATTTATAATGTTAAATAAGTTTTCTTATATATGTACGATTCTTATTATATTACGTAGGATGATTATTCTTTTTTATAAAAACTATTAAATTATATTATATGATTATTATTTTTGAATAATTATTATTAAATAATTCTATATGGAATATATATAATAATTATTACTATATAAGGAACTCGCCCTATATAATATTATATGAATATTATATATAATAATTACTATGAAATTATATTATAAGATTATTGTATACTGCATAATATTACTATCAGTACATATGATTTTTTTTATTTTATTGATATTCATTATTTTTTATCTTGGTTAGTTTCAATCTCTTCCTATATTCTTCATTTGAAATAGATTTTATTGTATTTCAAAACAGTTCTTTAAAATTATTTTCCTGACGAGTTTTACCGCTAGGCTGCCATCTTGGATTTCATTCCAATGACATGTGCTGCTTGGCGTGATTCTTTATCGCACCAAGCAGCATTTGGCGCCTTGCCCCGTGATATCAAGCTAGTTCCCCATGCCTTCTGCAAGATTGGAATTCATGCCCTATGGCTCAGCAGTCAGCATCACTAACCACTATACCTAAAGGGAGGCAATGATATTTATAAATTATGTATAGTTATTTTCACCATATTTATAAATATTCATGTAATTTCAAATAAAAATTTTATACTTGTTGATCAAGAAAGATTTAATATTTAAATCAAAGCATTAAAGAAAACTTTTAATTAGCAGTTCTCCAACATTAAAAGGAATTCTAACTTTTAACATTAGCAATTTGCTAGTATTTAAACACTCAAAAATATATAAAAAATTTAATTTTTTTTTTTTTTTGCATTACATTTTATTTTCAGAATTATTTTTGTAATTCAAATTTTTCATATCATTTAGAATCTTGATTTCTGAAAGTTGTAAGTGATTTTTTTCTAAGTTAATTTCTTTTCTGTTACATTTCAACAAAGAGACTGACTGTGTTATCACTATAACAAGTGTCCAGTTAGGAATGTTACAAAACTATGCATGAGAAATTATGTAAAACTTATTGTGAGGCCTGAAGTGTAAGATTTATGATGATATAAGTAACTGTATATATAAACCCCTCAGGGGGCTCACCTTCTTTAGGTGAGTACGGGTGTCACAATCCCGAGGTGCCCTTGTGATCTTTTCCTTTTCCCAAGGGGTTTACTGTCTTTGGTAAACACGGGTTTCACGAACCCGGGATACCCTAGTGATCCTTCTCTATTTTCGACCCTCCTTCTCGTCATTACTTTCATTCTTCCCTCCTTTCCCGTCTAGACCACAGATTAAAATTTTTTAAATATACATGATTATAAAATCGAAAATTTCTTTTTTGTTATTAAATTCTTTATATATATTGTTATTAAATTATATTCTTTATATATATTGTTATTAACACAGTTTTGTTTTTATTTTGTGATACATTAATTTGATTCCTTTATTATTGATTTTATTTTCGATATTCGTATTGTGTTTTACTAACACCGTTGTTTGTCAACCCGCATGTTTGCCGTGTGCGGCGTCCCGGAAGGAGGAAAATGGTGTTCTGGGGATACCTTTGCGTTCCCTTTGGCCCACGCTTCGCTGTAGACGGGTGGCAGGAGTGAGCCCGCTTCTGTCAATCGGCTAGTGATAATTCTCATCGGAGACATTGCTTTAGGGTTAGTGCTGCAGATAAGGGGTGTCGGGTTTACCCGTTGGATCCTCGCCCTGATGCTGTAGTACTATATTCTGGGTGTACTCCAGGTAAGCGCCGAGCCTGACAAATGTCAGTTGACCGGCACACTGCCTCCCTTGTTGGACTCTGTGGTGGTTGGAGGCACGCCAGGATGAATTTCCGTTTTCTTTTATGGATCCAATGCTGATGTGCCCGGGTAAAGGCCTTATTTTACCCACCCTAACCATTGATCAGATTTCTGTTAATACAAGATTTTTACTAATTTCTATACCGAACAACGGAATGTCGACTAAATCACCTTTTGCTATTCACAAAGCTCTTGTAGGAATAGGTGGTGAACCTAAATCTATTAAAAGACTGCGATCCGGTGATCTATTAATTGAAACACTCTCTGCTGTACAAACCAAATCTTTTCTTCTCGCAAAAACTTTTCTAGATTTACCCGTATCAATAAGTCCTCATAAATCTCTGAACACTTGCTGAGGTGTCATATCTGAAACTGACCTATTGAACACCTCCGATTCGGAAATCCTCGATGGATTCTCCAATCAGGGTGTAATTCAGGTCAGGAGAATCACAATTAAAAAAGATGCTGCAATAATTCCTACGAAACATATAATTTTAACATTCAATAGCCCGAAACTTCCTTCCACAATAAAAGCTGGTTACCTAAACTGTAAAATCCGTCCTTATGTACCGAATCCTCTGCGCTGTTTCAAGTGTCAGAGGTTCGGACATTCTCAAACTTCCTGCCGCGGCCAACTAACGTGCTCTAGGTGTGCATCTGTGTTGCATTCTTCTACAGATTGCACTCTAGAGCCTAAATGTATTAATTGCTCTCAATCCCATACTGCCGATTCCAAACTTTGTAAAAAATGGAAAACTGAAAAGCAAATACAAGAAATTAAAACTAATAAAAACATAACTTACTTAGAAGCCCGAAAGTTATTAGCCCCTCTTTCATCACAGGCATACTCCCAGGCTGTTAAATCATCAATAACATCCTCTTCTACACAGACAGATGAAAATATCACTAAAATTATATGTTCACCATTAAAACTACTTCAAGCTTCTTCACTTCCGAAACAAAATTTATCTCTCTCTATTCCATCAGTCTCTACATCTTCAGCTCAAGCAGATCTTTTGCCATCCACGTCTCTAATAGCTGCTACAACATCCGACTCTCAGTCAGCAAATCTTTTGCACAACAACTTCCCTTCCACATCCAATATATCCACTCCTGCAGTTTTCCGCATCATTTTCAACGCAAGCACAACCCTTGACATCAACCTCTTCAATAGCAGCTACTGTGTCAGAATCTCAGCCACCTATTCCTCTATCTAATAACGTACTTTCCACCACCGATAATATGTTTTCGCTTATTGAATCCTCTTCGAAATCAACTGTTCATCCCTCTTCTGTTGTTGAAACTCCCACCTGTACAACATCTAGTACCATAGCTAATACCTCCGAATCCATTAGCTTAGCATCAACAGATACAACTTCTGTATCTCAGGCTTCAAAACGTCGTAAAAAAAGGCGTCCTACCAAAAACATATCTAACACTGGAAAACCAAAAATAGAGATTAAAATGGCACCCCATAAACCGAGAAAAAGTTCACCTATTCAAGACACCTCAGATGAGGACATGATTATGTATGACGTAGAAGAAGAGGTGGAAACACCGAAAAAGGAAACAATAAAATTCTTGTCGGAAGAATACTGGAAAAATGAGACCTGGAGACAGGAGGGATTTGTGCACGTTATTACTCCAAGAAAGAGTGAAGAAAAAACTGAAAAACGATTATTAACCCCAACGAAACACAGAAATTGAAATTATTTGAATCATACTTATTGAACTTGGTGGGGTTAATCCCCACCAAAATCTTGTTATATTAAAACTTTTACCTATATATAAAAATATTTTTTTTCCTCTTAATTATTTTAACCTTTGACTTGGTGGGGCATCCCCCACCAAAATCTGTTTGCTGCTTATTTGTGTGAACTTTTATATGCGAGTATTTTTAATGATTTTTAATATTTTAACGATTGATTGGCGCAGCTTAGCCGAAATCGGCTCTTGCGCCATAAAACCCTACATTCACTCACTCACTCACTGTATATATAAAGTGTGCAGTCATATACGTAAACCCTATAACAAAAACAGTACCAAATAATAAAAATGAAGTTAACCAATTTTTAATGTTATCGCAAAACTTTGAAACCTGTACCAAATTACTGTATTTATTCAAATCGAAGCTGCCATCAGCTCTAAACTGGACCCTAAATTCTCAACATGTTTTTGTGAAAAAATAAAATATTGTAAAATGGTTTATTAGTATCAGATATTAATAAATTTAAGAAAATTAAAAGGAGAATTCATTAATGAATAATTAATATATTTTACCAGTCTTAATAACTTTACAATACATACATACACCTGTAATTGCTCTAATCATCAGTGTAATGTTCAATTGCCCCATCCAGCAAACTTTTCTACCTTTGATTCTAAACTGCACCGGTTTTTATAAGCATTAACATTGAGAAAAAGTGCATCATAGATTCAAATAAGTACTGTGCATAAACTTGATATGTGTTCTTGTAAAACCCCTTATTTATACAAAAAAAAAAGTGTTTTATTTTTTCATGTTTTGGAGAAATATGTTTACTATAAATTAAAATTCGTTTACTTTTCTCATTAATTTCCTTTCTTTTTTAAAAAGTGTACTTTTACAACTATGGCAGTGCATGATGTTTGCATATTTATAACTTACTAAAATATATTCTGTTACTTTTCAGTTTTTTGAAGGCTTTAAAGAAACTTCACCTTACTGTGCCAAGTGTGGCTTTTCTTTGATAGCTAGAAGTAATCCTCCGGCTGTTCGGCACTGTGCTTATCAATTAATAGAGCATTACATCAAGTAAGTACAGTTTCATTAAAAGAGGAAAAATGTATGAAATATAATCTAATAGTAAGTAATTGGTAGTTTATTATATTTAATTCCTGAGGCCAATGTGATGTTAGAAGTTTTATAAAATTTGTATTTATTTTATTGTTTTATTTTTTGGAAGACATTTTTAATATGTAATTTAAATGTTTTAAACATGTATATACCCAGTGGCATAATGAAGAACATTTGGGCCCCTCTGCAAAGTCAGGTTTTGGGGCCCCAAGGTAGATTTTACAAGGGGTAGGTACTTGGCGGTAGTCATGCTTCGGGCCCCCGCGATGCGGGGGTGTACGTTATGCCACTGTATATACCAACTTGTTTAGCAGAATTCATCCATTATTTAATCTATAACTAATTCTTAATCAAATGAATGAGCAAGATTCCAAAAGTTAGAAGGAGAGGGAGCCGTCCATCTGGTGTAGGAGTTAGTGACACTGACTGCTGTGCCTTAGGGCCTGGGTTCGAATCCCAGAGAAGGCATGGAGGTTTATCAATGTATAATGCCTTTGTGGTAGGGGGGGGGTACTCTTAATAGCCGTCGAGGTGCAAGTCCTTTTGTGAGGTTGGTAGGAGGGAAAGAAAGGTGGAGGCCCCTGACCATCCCCAGGTTGTTATCCCTTAAAATTAGGGTAGAACTGAGCAAAATTTTACTGTCAACTGCATAGTGCTCAAAACTGCAGCTAGCAACAGGTGTACATCTAGCCCTTAGTCATGGTGAATTTTGTGGGCCTTGATCTGACATCGTCAGACAGGTGGCATTAGTAACAACAACATCAGGTGGCATTAATAATAGAAGGAGAGGAGGGCTATCTCATAAAAGTGTTTTTTTTTTTTAAAGAAGTAATTTGAAAAGAAAGTATTAAATGTATTGCACATGCTCATTCTTGTGATTAATATGTAAATAAATAAATGATATATAATCCTAATTTATTTAAAGAATATCAAAAAGTTTTCCTATAAGAAAATCTTTTCTTTCCTGGCCATGTAATTTTGAAAAAAAATCTACTATAACATTTATGAAATATATAGTTATATAGATTGTGTGTGATGTCAGCTGTCACTTTCAATAAACAATATGGAATATATTTATTTGCTATTTAAGTTAGTTTATTGTTATATATTTTTTATCAAATATACTTCTTTTTATATTGTTACAGACTCCGTTGGAACACTATTGATGATGATGAGAAAATCTGGATTAAAAATTCTATTATGGAAACTTTAGCTTCTGTGGGTCTCCATTTTATAATGAATTTCTTTAGTTATTTTAACATGATTACCTTTTAATTTTATATTTATGCTTTAATTAAAAATCACAATGTTTATGTTATCTCTAAACCATCTTATATATATTTTCTTTTGTAAATAAAAGACATTTTCACTATTTGCAATTACTGCTGCTTTTTTTTTTGTAAGTTTAAAATTTTTCTTTAAATCACCTACTTAATTGGAATGTTGAGTTTTTTTTTTTTAAATGAGAAAAAATATATTGCTCAAAAATAATTTTTTTACTAGTTTATGAAATTGTCATTTTTTTCATTAGTAACTTTGATCTCTGTAATAATTACAAAACAACTCAAAAGTAGAAGTACAGGAGATTATTTTACCAAAATTACGTCTGAATGCAATCAATAACTAAATATAATAATATGCAAGTTATATTCTTCTGGTCTTTTAATTCATTTCCTGCATAATTTTTACTCTTGTTATTTAGGGTATTGGTCCTGTTAATGAAGAAGAGCTACATATAAAGGATGCTGCGTGCAAAATAGTAGTTGAAATTATCAAGCGAGAATGGCCACAACAGTGGACATCATTAATGGAGGAACTTGATCGTTTGTGTCGTTTGGGTGTATGTATAGATATTGTGAAATATCTTAGTCTATATTATTTTTTAGAAATTTTATATATTTTTTTATCAGCAGTATACATTAATTTTTAAATTATAAGCTATATAATTAATGTATTTTGTGTAAAAAAATTGCAAAACTAACATTTTTAGAAATTTTTTCCATCAGATTGAAAGGGTGTGTGTGTGCAGAATTAATAAAGAAATCAGTTATATTAAAACATTATTTATGAAAAATATTCACTGTAAAATAGTTTGGTGATTCAAACATATTTTTACTGGTCAATTCCTTACAAGGATTTTAAATATATAAAAATGTATTTCATCCTATAAAATATTTGATTGTATAACTCTCCATTCACATCTGACAAAAAGAAAATTCCAATTCTGGTTTATTATATTAAGTACTCTAAAAGTAATAACATTAAAAAAAAATGTAACAACTTAAAAATGTTTTAAAATGCTTGAAAAATGATTTGTAACATATCCTAAACATTTTAGAAAAATGATCTAAAAATAAATTACTGTAAATTGATGATCATAACTCCACATTGACTTATCTATTTTCTTCTACCTTGTAATTTATACAAAAAAATATCAAAGAAAATTATAATATTTTTATTTATGTATTTAAAAAAATCAAAGAATTAAATTTAAATTTCTGTAAAAATTATAAAATATCCTGAAAACCTTTTTTAAAAGGTGGAAAATGCTTATAAAATTTTAAAAAATATGTACTTAGGTATTATGAAGATTTAAATGATTCAATATATATATATATACTAGCTGACCCGGCCCGGCGTTGCACAGGCTTTTACCGAGGGTATAACTTAATCCCCATGTTAATTTCCTCTTTTCATTCTGACGCCAGCACTTTTGTGTGGGTGTGACGCGTACGATGTGAGTGCAAGGCCCATGAGTGCGTATCAATGGTTTTCTCGCTTTTAACATTTTCCCTTCTCTTCACAAAATCAGCACTTCCAATATAATTTTTCGAAATTACTTTTACTTTGTTTCTTTCCTCTTCGTTTAGCCCGGCGTTGCACAGGCTTTTACTGAGTGAATAACTTAATCCCCATGGGAATTTCCTGTTTCCCTCAGGACGATAGCACTTATGTATGTGTATACGCAATGTGAGTGATTTCTTTAACTATGTCATTAAAACTCCCTTTTTCGAAATTTGTTCTTGCGTTGGTGTGGTGTGGTAATTAGGAGAGATGGGTGAAAGGGGGGGGGCTCAGGTGTCGTCCTCGTCGTTTGACCATGGTTGAAAATTTCGAGGTCCGTCGCTAAAAATCCTCGAATGGGCGAACAGTGCAAATTTATAAATCACTCACTCACTTTTCAATTCTTTCATTGCAATTTTTTAGTTCCGGAAACGAAAATGTAGCCTTTTTAAAAATAGTTGTATATTGAAAAGACAGAAAAGTAGGAATTTTTCAAATTACGAAATTTCACTACTATTTTAAACTTGAAGTAAAATTGTGAGGATTTTTTGAAATGTTCGACACACAGGAAAAAAATTTCATGCAATTATCTTTATTAAAGAAGAGATTATTAATTACTAAGTATTTTGAGTGTTTTATTAAAGTTTGTTCAAAAAAGTTTTTGGCTTTTTATTTTTTAAATCACTGTTACTAAAAGTTTTAAAAATAATTTTTATTTAAATGCAACAATATTGATTCATTTCACAGTATAAAATTCAAAAAGAAAATAATACTATGTGATAAAAATATATTTAAGAATATTTCCTTATATTTTTTTATGATTTTTTTTTATATTCTACTGTTCTTCAATAAATCAATCTTTAAGAATTAAAAAAAACTATTGGTTGTGATGCATTATATGAATGAGCGTCCCGTGTTATGAGGGAATTCACCTTTTTACTACACAGCGAAAGACTCAAAACTACCTCAACCTTTCCCGTCTTCCAAACAGAAAGCTAACGCAAAGAGAATTTTCTTTAAGTTTTCATTTTTTTTAGAGGGTTTAACATTCACATTAAAATTTTGAAATTTTACACATTCATTGCAAAAACAAAGTACTTTAAAATAAAAAATGTACAAAAAAGATTTTAAATTATTTCTCGCAAAAACGGTATTTTACGAAAATCACAAAAAAATTTTTAAAATCCGTAATTTTTAAGCAATTTTTTCAATCCACGCACAGAAATTGGATAACATTATTCTACAAACGTAAAAAAGGTTTTGTACGAAAATTTTAATAAATGATGAAGTTATTTAATGTTAAGTTAAAAATTTTGGGTATTCTTTTAAAAAATCATAGAAAAAAAGTTTTCGGCATTTTATTTTTAGAACGACTGATTCAAAAAGAAAAAAACATGACATTGTTTAGTAAAAAATATCGTTTTAATAACACAAAAATAAATTCATACGCAATGGTTTAGAAAAATTTTTTCATAAAAACGCATCAGTTTTAACTCATTTAAAAAAAAAAACTCTTAAAAAATCGAAAATATCATTAGTTTGCAAAAAAAATTCTACCGTGTTGTGGCAAAAGAAATGATCTTTCTGATTCCGTAATGATTTTTTGTCTGATTTAAAAAACAAAAATCGGATGGCTGTTTAAATAACGTTGAGGGTACCGATAACTTTCACCTTCTGTTGCAATATCTGCTTCCACAGACACATGAGCATCAATTACGGGAATCTGGAAACGTTTTTTCCGGATTCTTCACATTTCCTTCAATAAAAAAATTATGGCGTGATTAATTGAAATAAAAACCATCCTATGTTTTAAGTTGGACGAAATGACACATAGTATGCAAAATTATATTATGATCGGTTGAGTAGTTTCGGAGCCCATTGCGTACAAACACTGACACATATATTTTATATATAAAGATGTAGTCTGTAAGAAGTATCTTTATATACTAATTAGTAAGAACCATGGAATAAAGATGTGGATTCCAAATTTTTTGTTCTTATTAATAATTTGTTATAGACACATTATACTGTACTTCTTTCTTTACTTAACTATGCATTAGGCTGGCTAGGTGGCACCTGGTTTGGCTCTGGCCTTGTATGCCCAAGTTTGTGGGTTTGACCCTGGCCCAAATCAGTGGATTTTCATGATCCAAAGTGGGCTGTGGTAGTCTAGTGGTCAAGGTAATGGACTCATAGCCAAAGTTTCATGAGTTTGAGCCTAATACTGCTGAAGACCCACCATGTAGGGGGTGATACATGCCTGTCAAGGCTCAAACGCCCTCCCTTTGGTGTGGTGTGAAAGTTAGGAGAGAGGGGGGCAAGCTCAGGTGTTGTCCTATTCAACCATGGTTAAAAATTTGGAGGTCCATTGCTAAGAGCCTTCGAGTAGCTAAAAAGTGTGACATTAATATTCATTCACTTGAATTGTGTTTTTGCTAAAAAATGAAAATGTTTAAGATTCACTCACTCACTATTCATGTTTCAAAAAATCGGCACTGTCCATGTCGTATGATTAAGCAGCATGTTAAAGATCCCTAGAGTGCCTGTTTGGTTTGTGTGCTCTCGACAAAATAAAATTCTTAGTACATTTTTGCAGCATCAGAACTCAGTTGCCTCCTCTCTGAGGAGGCAACTGAGTTCTAATGTCAACTCTGAGTTCTGAATCAATACTCTAAAAAGTGATACCAGCTGCCTGAGAATGTACTAGGTTTGCAATGGTAATTTCCAATCCTTAGCCCCATTTGAAAAGGGGAAAATATGCAGTACAGCTCATCAACTAGGTTGGAGTATGTATGTTGCAACATCTATGTAATTGTAACTTTGAGATTAGCTTATTGCAATAGATGTTATTTATAGCCAGTTCAGGATTTAAATAATATGTATTCAATATCACCAAAAGGTTAAAAAAGAAAAGCTGTAAATATACTGGGCTTTCCTCTGAATTAAAAATTGTCTTGTATTTAATTTTGTCTAACATATTTTGGGATTGGAAATTAAGTATAGTAAAAGGTAAAATATATGGTAAAGTTAAGGACATGCTCATTTTATGCATGAATATGTGATCAATTTCATGATTGCTTTTATAAAATTTGAATCACTTTCAATCACAATAATACAATTAGAACAATATCTTCCTTTTCATATGGGTTTGAAAATATCACACTTGTATTTTCATTAAAACAGCTGTATTGTTATTTATTTTATTATGTGATATTTGTGACTTTTCAGTTTACTTCCTCTGCTAAACTTATTTTAATTACCTTTACTTTTATTGCTCTAGGACACTCAAGTAGAATTGGTTCTACTAATATTTTCCCGTTTAGCAGATGATATAGTTCAATTTCAAAATGTTCCTGAAAAAAGGAGAAAAGAAATTTATTCAACTCTTTCTTCTTACGTACATGACCTGTTTGAATTTTTTCTAAATACGCTTACTGAAAATTCAGAAAAATATCTTATAAAAGTAAGTATATTTTTTCTTGTTTCATGAGATTAAAGGTATTTAAAATACACTGCTGGCCAAAATAAATGCAACACAAAGAAACAGATAGCACAACAAAATTTATTTTGTAGATAACATGTTGACCCAGTATCAAATGATTAAATTTATAGACTTCTATGAAGTGTGGTTCCTGCCAGAATCAGCAGCCAGAGTAGCCGCCATTGTTGGAAATCACTGCTGCCACATGCCTCGGCATTGATTCAAAGAGACTTTGGATGTGTTCTTGGGGTACAGCAGACCAAGCAATTTCCACACGTTGCCAAAGTTGATCTGATGTGGCAGATGGAGGTGCAATCTGGGTTAATTGTTGAGCAACCATGGACCACATGTTTTCTATCAGCGAAAGATCCGGAGAGCGAGTCGGCCAGGGAAGCAATTCAATCTGGTGATTGACAAAAAACCTTTGGACAATGTGTGCCACGTGTGGTCGCGCATTATCCTGTTGAAATATGGTTGTGGCCAAGCCCTGAAGCTAAGGAAGGACAACTGGCTCCAACACCTCGGAGATGTAGCGCTGGCCTTTTAAAGTACTGGCAATGCGTACTAGAGGAGTGCGAGAGTGATATCCAATACCACCCCATACCATAATACCCGGTGCAGGACCAGTGTGGCGGTGCATAATGCAGCTGTTTAGCATCCTATCTCCACAGTGTCTCCAGGCTTGAATCCGACCATCGTGGTGTTGCAGACAGATGTGTGACTCATCAGTAAAGACAACTTCATTCCATTCTGCCGTTTACATCCTTTCATCACACCATTGGCGGCAAGGTCTGTGGTTCTGCGTCAAGGGTAAACCAATCAATGGACGTCTTGGGGACAGACCACTCTGCTGTAAGCGGCGTCGAATGGTAGGCGCAGACATTGAATGATGCATTACAGACTCAATGTGCTGTGCTATGGTTGGTGATGTGACTGAGCAATCTGTCACTGCCATGCGCACAATTTGCCTGTCCTCATGTGAAGTGGTGCACTGAGGTGGATGCAATCGACCACGTCGTTCCATCGTATCCTCCTGCATCCAACGGTCACATATCCGCATTACAGTTGGTTGGTTTCGTCCATCACGACTACCGATTTCCCTGAAAGATAATCCACAATCTTGGTAGGCCACTATCCTTCCTCTGTTGAACTCGGATACTTGATCAAAAGCTTATCGCTGTTTTCTACGATACATAACTGATTCGTTTTTTAAAAAACCACAATTGCCGAACTTGAAATCGTTGAAATCTCCAAGCCTTAAATAGCGCTTTGAGGTGGCGCCACAGGTGTGCATGATGTGTGTCTGCCCTGGAATTCTAATCATTTGTATATCTCACCTCTGCTAATGCATGTTGTAAATTTCATGTTATTTGCGAGCTTCCTTCAGGGTGTTGCATTTACGGTGGCCAGCAGTGTAATATTGTTTGCTTTGTGAAGTTTGGTATAATGACAATTTTTAAATTATTTTTGGTATGATAAAATAAATCATCTGGATATAAATGCATGTTGTACAATATATTTTTTAAAAAATATATAGTTATTTAATTTGTAAACAAATATATTTTGATATTCTATTTCTTTCTTATTTTTTTTTAGAAAAAGTTCAACATTAAAGGCACAGAAGTAAGTTCTTGTAAATATTTAAAAAATCTCTTTTATATTTTATTCTCTTAACTATAAATTTTTTTAGATTTAATTGTAATTTATGACTATTTTTGCAAAAGGTAGTTGAATATATATTAGGCATAAAATTAAAACTTAGAAAAATTTAAGAGGTCTTAAACTCAATGGGACAGCGTAAAACTAAGATTACCTTTTGAAAATATCTATCACAATATTCTTTTCTAGTTTTCAAACAAAATCTCTTTATGTGATTTTTGAACCATAAGTATATTTAGGAATACATAGCAACAAAAACTGTCATCCCAGTTTCAATCAGTTGGATGTAAAAATGTATCATACTTTTAAAAATGGTTGCTAATTAACATTAATCATTTTGGAGTGATAGGTTCTTGGTAGCATTATACTGGATTTTTTAAATTCCTTCTTTAGGGGGGAATCTTTTGTTCTTTAGTACTTATTTTCAGTGTCATGTTTGATAAAATATATAAACTTCTATGTAAGTGTGTTTTTAATGATGTTTTTATTCAACCTAATGTAAGAAAATACAATTACAATTATGATCCACCTTTTTAAAAGGGTCATTTTTTTAATACCATTGATATCTTAAATTTTTGGCTAGAAATACTCAAATCTATGTCATGCATGTATACAAAATATTGTAAATTGATTTGTGTATAATCACCATAAATAAGCATCCAATAATAATGAAATTGTAAGATTTTTAAAAAATAAATGAAATTGACCCAAAATTTAAGTATTGTATTTATTCGATTCTAAGCCGCATCCCAAATTCTCAATATTTTTTTTATTGAAAAAATATTGTCATCGATTCTAAGCCGCACCCTCAATTCTCTGTTGGTTTTTGAGGGAAAAAAGTATAAAAGGTTAATCAAATCCGATACTTAAGAAATTTTAAAAATTTTACTGAGAAATAATTAGAAGCTAACAATTAATTTCTTTGACCAGTATTTAAAACTTTCAAGTACATACATGAATCTATAATTACTCTAATCATCAGTATCATATTTTGAAAATGATTCATCACTCCCGTTATCACAGCTAACTTCAAAATTGGTTCCGGTGTCGCCTATTTCCAACACTGTCTTCCATACTATATTTTTTTAAAAGAAAGTGTTATAGGAAAGACTGTTGAACATTTGCAAGCAAATATTATATCATTTTGCTTATCCCAGCAATTTATATTTGTTCCATCCATGTCAAATTTTCAGTGACTGCTACTCTGTTCCCATTTTTTTCTGCATATAAAATTGCCTCCCTTTTCATACTTGCATCATAGTGAACTTGTCTTGATGCAATTACTGATATCTTTGATGTCTAGGTGATTAAAAGAAAGCGTATACAAAAAAGATTCCTAAATATGAGCAGACAATGCATTGTTTAGAATAGATCGAATTGCTGGAGATAAACTGTGGAATGAGATGTCATCGATGCAAGTGGTCAGATTGGGCAGTTACATTTTTCCTTTTAAAAGGGGTCGGAACTCAATTTCCCCTATCCAAAAAAATGTTTTACCTTTGATTCTAACCCCCACCCGATTTTCAGTAGCATTAACACTGAAAAAATAGTGCTTCTTAGCCTTGAATAAATACGGTGGTTATTTTTTACGTTTCTTCACTTAAAAATAATATTAAGAGTTGTTTTTTTGTAATTATGATTATATGTGCATTTCTTGTTTTTCTTTTGCAGACAATGATAAATTACAGATTATCCCAAGTTACTTTAGATACTTTGTGTGCTTTTGTAGATTGGGTTCACATTGACCACATAAAAAATGGACCTTTGATTCCAACACTTTGTAGATTGTTAGGTTGTCCTGATATACGCTTGGATGCCATTAAATGTTTGCGTGATGTTATTGACAGAAAGGTATTCTATTTTATTCAATGAATATTTTCATGCTTCAATAACATTTGTTTTTATTAGAAAAGTAATTCAATAAACCTCATATTTTTATGAAAATCGATTGAAAGTTATTAGTTTTAATTTGAGCATCTTAAATATTTGAGTATTAATATGTTGTAAATATTGCTGTAATTTTCAAATAATTTTAGTTATGCCAGTTATTAAAAGCTGTATACAGTAAAAATTTTATGTAATCTTGTTCTTTTAGTGTATTTCCAAGGTGTATAAGTTGTTTTTTACTTTCTAGGGAAGAAATGAGGACAAAAAGCAGTTACTTATGTTATTTGAAGAAAACAAATTGTTTGAATTAATTAGGTATATCATGCTGTTGAATTCTTATTATTTATTAATATAAAATAATTGAGCTATGCATATTGAATACATTTCATTTATGTAATTGTAAATCCCCTGAAACACTTTTAAAATGTTTTATCTTTATTTGGATCTTACCCACCTGATGTTAAATATTTTTATTTTCAAATCAATTGTTTTTATATTTATGCATGAGGAATACATTATTTTTAATACTTCCCTTTTTTTCTGTAGTGCATTGGATATGTTCGATCAAGATGAATATCTTTTTTTCAAGCTGCTTCTGCAATGTCTTTTAGCATTAGTATCACTTTTAGCTATTTCTACAGTAAGTAAATACTTTTCAGGCATCCAATTATGCATTTTTATTTGATTTGAACATTTTTAATAGTTTCATATAGTTATTGTCTGAAAGTGTAGCAAGACTTTTAAATAAATTTCAAATTTCAATTATGATTCAAGCACATACACTAAAGACTGGAACAAAATTATTAAAGTGTGCGAAGAATATTCTTTTCTAGCATATTCATTAATATTGCTCTTATGTAGCACATTCTACTGATTAAAATTCAGTACCTTATTCACATTAATTTTATTCAGCACATTATAAAAATACCCAAAATTACAGAATATCCGATGAGAAATAATTTTCCATTAAAAGGCATTATGATGTTTGATAAAGTTATTCAAATATATTTACAGATTCAGCTGAATTATGTGGTTTCTTGGCTTTTATATATTCTAGAGTCTGAATATTAGTTTAATATATAACTTTAAGTGATTACTTTCTTTGAAATATTTACACATTTATTGATAATGTATGCTTTCTTAAGAAATAAATCTTAAATGTTAGTGTCATATTATGTTTGAATCATATTTTATCCCCTTCCTTTATCAGAATCTGCATTTCAACATTGAAATACAAAAGCACTTTTTTTTTTCAGAATTACCCTATGACACTAAAAATTATTAATAAAAGATGGCAAAATAGTTAATGTTTTACAACAAAATAAATATTGATCAAATAGTATCCTAATCTATATTGCATTTATTTGCCGATGTGAAATTTTTTAACAATACTGAAGTGGTTTGAAAATTTGTGAATTTTTAGATGGAAAAATATTTTAGTTTGTGATTACTAAATTTTTATAATACTAGATATATAAAAGAATTTATGTGAAAGTTAGTTATTGTTCCTCAATAAAGTCCATTGTTTAATTTTCAACAACATTTTAATAAGGAGTTATTATGTCCAGCTGAAAATTATTAAAATATATCTATGATAATTTATTTGGCTGAACTCAGAAATTTCTCGACTTTTCTTTGTTATTGTTATAAGTATGTAATTAATTTGAATGTTCTTGTTGATTAAATATTTTATTTGAGTTTGTATGTATTATTATGATATATCAATTTTTTTAAAAAATTACATAATTATTTTACAGGCTCAGTTTTCTGTTGAAGTTCCTAGTAATTTTCCACTTTTTCTTAGCTTTGTCCTCAAGTTCACCAGACACCCTAGTGTGGTTAAGTATTGCACGTTTTTAAATGTTATATTATTTTAAACATATTATAAAATTAGGGGTACTTTATTAAATATTCTTTATTTAGGTATGTTTAAGTGTCAGGTATTCACAACATAAAGAATTTGGAAATTAGTTTTACAAAAAGAAGTGAAATTTAATTTATATTTTTTAGGCAAATAAATGTTTTTTCCCGACATCCAAATTCTAATTTTACCTCAGTAAGAGGAGTTCATTTTATATGCAGCCATTTTTTATAAAATAATTTCTTTTCAGAAAATTCTAGTAAGTTTCTTAAAAATAAATTTGTGTGTCATTGACAACTTGGAAAAAAAAAATCGTAAAGAGCATTGTATGTGATAAGGATTATATAATGCAGATTTTCTTACATTGATAGACTGTTTTTCTAAAAAATTTTGTAATAATTTATATCTTAAAACTCATATTTCTGCTATAACTACTTATTAGTTGGTTTTTTTGCACAAAATTATTGATAATTTCTTCTTATTTTCATTGATCTGTCATTATGAAACTAGTTAATTTTTTTCCTTCATAAAATATAGTACTAAATATACTTTTTAACCTTTTTATTCAGTTTATATTAATTTTCAGTCAATACTTATAAAACATCTTTGTGCATTGTATTTGATATAATTCAAAATCATTTTATAGGTTTTAAGTCTAACAGCTCAGGCTATATGGTCAAATATTTTCCGAAGTCCTCAATTGTCTAGTCATGAATCGATTCTTGGTTTAATTCCAACTCTTCTGAGATATGATGTTGAAAAACTGATAAGAGTAATATTTCTTGTTCTTTTTTTAAATGTTATATCTAATATGTTTTGTCAAAAATAAATATTTAAAGAAATTTTTATTCTTATTAACATATTTTGGGTTCAATATTATTCATGATATAGCATATTTAAGTACCGTAATTTCGCACGCATTGTCCGCAGACACGATTTTATATAAAAAAATTTCAAAAATCGTCAGATAGTCCGCACCACTGGATAGTCCACGGACTATACGTCTGAAATTACGTTATTTTAATACGGCAATATTAATGTTTTTTAGAAACAAAGAACTAAGTATAAATAGAAAAAAATACTTCCTTACTAATATACCTTCAGAAATAAAACGCTAAATACAAATAAAAACAGTGCTTACTAATTAATCATATATTAATTAATCACACATTCTACTACATTAACGAAAACCTTCAATGTCCGATTCATCGGTATCAGAATTAAACAGTTCTAATATATTTTCGGGAAGAGTGTCCGAAAGTTCATTTTCAGCATCACTATCTTCACTGTCAGTGATTTCCTCGCTTTCACTAACAATCCCGACTTTTATAAATCCCGATCGGATGGTGAACACTTTAACACTTTTCCAGGATTTATATATATATCGACATATTCGGCAACTTCAGTGTATGAAGCGCGTCTCATATTTCCTCCTTTTGTACAAGTATGTAAACCTTCCGACATCCAGTTCTCCCATCAAGCACGTACGTGTGACTTGAAACTTCTATTCACACTAATATCCAGAGGTTGCAGGATTTTTGTTAAACCTCCTGGAATAATGCTAAGTTCAGCACCGATGTTTTTTTTAGCTTCCGCCTTTACACTTTCTTTTATGTGTGCCCTCATGGAATCCATAATTAGTACTCCTTTGGAATTGAAAAAGGCACCTTCTCTCTTCTTTGAAACTTCTTGAAACCAATCGAGCATAATGTCCTCGTTGCACCAACCCTTTTCATTGCACCGTATTACGACGCTTCGAGGAAAATTTTTCTTGGAAATGGTTTTTCTCTTAAAGATTAAGAGCGGCTTCAACTTTGTGCCGTCAGCACAGCAGGCGAGCATCACTGTGAAATGGGTCTTTTCTTGACCAGTTGTTGTTATTGATACTGTTTTAACTCCACAAGTATTGACGGTGCGATTCGGTGGGCAATCAAATGTTAATGGAACTTTATCCATATTTATAATATTTTTTAGGGAATACTTTCCTTCTGCAATAACTTTCCTTGTAAACTGAAGGAAAGAAGCTTTTTTTTCATCTACGCCGTCCGGAACAGCCTGACACATTGTCGTTCTGCTGCGAACTGTCAAGTTTTTACGATGCATGAAGCGGTAAACCCAATTTATTCCTCCCTTGAAATCTGTTATCTGCATCTCTTCTGCCATGGACTTCGCTTGGAGACAGATTTTAACTGTTGAAATGGACCGTCCGGCATTTCTTTGGTCGAGAACCCATCTCAGTAAATTTTCCTCTAAAGCTGGCCATTTTACTTTTCCATGCCGATTGGATCGCTTTCTTCCCATGCTTTTTAACACATTGTTTTGTTTGTGCCAATTTCTCACCGCTTTCTCGTCCACTTCAAAATAACAGCCTGCTTCTCTATTTCCATCTTTTTCAGCTTTATCAACTACCTTGAGTTTAAACTCAGCAGTAAAACTCCAGCGATGTTTCATCAACGTTATCGAAAATGAAAGACAAAATACGAAAACAAAATACTGTGCAACGTACTATCCTCGTGATAAGTGTTAATGAAATGTGACCTTCGACCCCACTCACTCGGTGTTGCCAAACCACGCTATAAGTAAATGAATCACGCTTTTTTTCGTACTCCAGGTACTAAGGCTCCTAAATATTGAGCTGATGCATCAACTACTTTTTCTCCTCCCGGCAGTTGTGCTAAAGCAGTACGAAGGATACTGGGATACAAGACTCTGGTTGCACTAAGTGAGTGCTCATATCCCGGCATCGCTTGATGCGCCAGCCTGGATTTTAGGAGCTCTACTTGCTACTACTCATTCGTTCTGCACTATACTTTATGGTTTACTATCGGTACATACGAATGTTTTCTTCAAATCTCGCGCTTTTTTTATATTTGATCATCAGCAGTTCACGACAGCGTGTTTTTTAAATTTCAACGATTTTAACTGTGAACAACCAGCGTATTATCCGCACTGGTGGATAGTCCGCAGCTTCAAAAATTCGCATTTTAAACACAGATAGTCCGTGGACTATACGCGCAAAATTACGGTATATTGTCATGCAAGATGTATAAGCATAATGTAAAATTGAAACATATAAAGAAATATGTACTATAATGAGTTATGTGTGATGTACAAATATATATACATCTCATGTAAATTTCTCTCCCCTTCTCAAAGGTGTAAAATAAACAAGTTTCATTTAAAAAAAGTACAGAGTTGTATCAGTTCATGATTTATTGGGAATGTTGTATGTTTTTGTTATACTTATTTTGTTATACTTTGTTTATATATACTTGTTTATGTTTCTTTTCAAAGAACAAAATTTTAGATTTTGTATTTGATATTGTTTCAAAACAAAAGAAAGATGAGTTTTAAAGTAATTTATTATGCATTACCATTGCAACCTTATCTTAATATCCTAAGATAAAAATTTTTTTATTAATTAAAAATTTTCTTTGTATTTTTTGATTTTTCATACTTGTGATTTCAACTTTTGGTGCAATGAGTACAATTTTGAGATATATGCACACTTACTTTATGCCTATTTGTATCAACATTTAAAAACATGGAACGTTGAATGCTTTGTATTTATTTTCTTTTTCACATTAATCTATGTGTTCTTTCTCTAATTTTAAAGAATATTTTATGAGAATGTAATGAGACTGTAAACTTGCCACTGAAAAAAAAGTGTTTGATTTCTGTGAAAATTTTTTACTGAGCAATTTACAGAATTAAATAAATTGTTCGTGAAATTTCTGAACTATTGAATTTTGTAAAGGTGTAATGTCAAAAAAAAAAAAAAAATATGCAAACAAAATGTTATAATATATGAACCAAGAAACTGGCCACCTTTCAGTTAGATTTGCAAAAGTTGCCTACAAGAGATTGTTGCTTTTTGTAGGGATGTAAATAATCAAAAAGTACCGATTTCTCTCTAATGATATAAATGCTTTTGATGTTATTACTATGTACTTCAGCTTAATTGTTTTGTTTAGCTAGAAATTTTACTTTTTAAATTTGCATTTCAGTGTGGATATCCATCAAAAGATGATTGCTTATCATGTAAATATTCCTTGCTTGAATTTGATTCAGATGATGAATTTGAGGTAGCCTTTTACAGTGAGTGTTTTTCTGTACTAATTATAAATTTATATGATTTTTTACTTTATGCAAGTTACAAAAAAAAAATGGAATTTGTTTTTGCATAAGTATACTTATAGCATATGAGTATATTTTTGTTACAAATCCTATAGTTCATGAAAACTATTATTGTGAAATATATGATATTTATAGATGTAAATTTGAAAAATAATCAACTCAAAAGAGCAGCAAAACACCGTATTAAGTTTTAAAAATTAGTTATTAACTGTAAAACTAAATTTCTTAATATTAAATTTTATACTAAAAAGTATTAAGTTGAAAAAAATTATTAAAAAGGATAAAGTAATGTATTTGGTGAATTTATATTTTAAAATAACAAAAGCATTCTTTAAAAAAAGAAATTAACTTATTAAAAGGAAAATATTTAGATTATTATTAATAAATATATATCATAAATATATATATTTGGTGAATTTATATTTTAAAATAACAAAAGCATTCTTTAAAAAAAGAAATTAACTTATTAAAATGAAAATATTTAGATTATTATTAATAAATATATATCATAAATATATATATATTAATAAAAAATATATCATCAAAAATTCAAAAAGAGATGTCTCTTTTTTGAAAATGGAGGGAGACATGGTGACAACCTGAAAAGAACATACTCCTATTTAATGACGATAATACCTACTAGTAAAGAATCCAAACGTGTATTTTCTTTGACAGGACAATTTGTAACAAAAATAAGAAGTCGTTTCAACAATGAAACACTGGAGAAGCAGTGTTTTTATAAGCTTATTTACACAAACACAAAAAAGGAAGAAATGCCTTTTTTCTAAAATTTCATTATGTACTATTTTTATTTGTTTTTTATGATGAATTAATTTTTTTATTTGTTTCATTTAAAATAATATTAAATCAATTTTTAGTTATATTTTCAATTTTATTATGCAATTTCATCTATGCTAATATATAAGTATTTTTAATAAGTAGTCCAATCCTAATCCTGGGATTTGGATAATGTAATCCCAAAATTCCAGGATTGAAAATATGATACAGGATTGCAGACCCTAGTTCAGTAATATAAACAGAAAAGGGAAGTTGCCTATTGGTCATGCTCATGAACTTGGGGCCTATGTTTTTGAGTCCTGGTGCCACTAAAGATCCACTATGTAGAGAGGCTGATGCAAATCAAATATGTTGTGGTGGGGAAGCTAAGAAAATGGGGATGCCCACTCAAGTGTCTCTTTGTCTCTTGACCGAGGCTCAAAATTACATTGTTTATTTTGAGATTTTTATGGTCTAGAGTGCTATGGCCAATAAGATGCTGAAACACTCAAATAGGAGATTGGCCGACCATAAAATTTGTTCTAATCCCACAAATCACAACTCAATCTGCTATGTGTGGAATTTGTCTTATTATGTATATTGAAGAGAAAAAAAAATTAGAAATAAAAATTAAAATGCTATTTATCTTTTTCCCATTTCTTTGTCAAATAATATATTCTGATGATTAAAAATCAAGATTAAAAAAAAAAAGAATTTTTAAAATCAAATTGCTTGATTCTAAAAAATTATATGAAATATTGTTCTTGTCTTCCAGCAAATATAAACTCTTAATTTCATTCAATTTCAGAAATTAAATTTCTTTTCAGAACATGAGTAAATTTTTTTTTGTATTGAGTATTATTTTTAAATTACACACACATACATTAGATAAAATAATTCAACAAATCTTAAATGCTTTTTTATTGAACTTTATAATAAATCAGATAAAGTTTTAATATTTAAAAAATATATAGAGATTTTTCCTGTAGTATCCTGTGTATTCCACTCACACATAAATAATTAACTAAACTAAACTCAATGGCACAACAGCACCTAGAGAGCAAAGGCCTACTTTGCTCCTCTCAGTTTGCATGACCTTGGGCACTAAGGCACATGAGCAGATGTTCTGGTCAGGTGCTCACTCTGATGTGAAAATATAAACTTTATATTTTCAAGATGTTTTCAAATTATTTGTGGAAAATAGAAGCTGTATTAAATTCTATAAACATTTTATTTAATGATTTACTTTTTATCTGGGGTCATTGGATTCATAAAATTTATTTTTTCAGAATGTCGAGCTGATGTTTCCGAAAATGTGAGGGTCATTACTAAAATGCTACCAAAAGTTACCTTTTCTTTTGGAGATGCGTTACTTATGGCTCTTTTAAATGGAGAAGGTTGGAAAACAGTCTTAGATAATCCAATTGCAAGTAATAAAATTCTTCATTTTTTGAATATTTTTAATACCCCAGATAATTATTTCTTATTTATCAGTTTCTTCATATTAGAGTTTAAAATTTACATCCCCTTTATTATATTTTTACTCTGTATTTTAAATACACTGCTGGCCAACATAAATGCAACATCCTAAAGGAAGCACGCAAATAGCATGAAATTTACGACATGCATTAGCGGAGGTGAGATATGCAAATGATTAGAATTTTAGCGCAGACACACATCACGTGTGCATGTGGTGTCACCTCAAAGCACTATTTAAGGCATGAAGATTTCGACGATTTCAAGTTCGGCAATTGTGTTTTTCTTGTGGTTTTTTCAAAAAATGATCAGTTATGTCTCGTAGAAAACAGTGATCAGCTTTTGATCAAGTATCCGTTCAACAGAGGAAGGACAGTGGCTAACCGAGGTTGTGGATTATCTTTCGGGGAAATTGGTAGTCGTGTTGGATGAAACCAAACAACTGTAATGTGGATATGTGACCATTGGATGCAGGAGGGTACGACGGACCGACGTGGTCGATCGCATCCACCTCAGTGCACCACTTCACGTGAGGACAGGCCAATTGTGTGCATGGCAGTGATGGATCGCTCAGTCACATCACGAACCATAGCACGGCACAGAGTCTGTAATGCATCATTCAGTGTCTGCGCGTACCATTCAACGCCATTTACAGCAGAGTGGTCTGTCCGCAAGATGTCCATTGCTTGGTCTACCCGTGACGCAGAACCACAGACGTCTCCGCCGCTAATGGTGCGATTAAAGAAGGATGTGGGCGGCAGAATGGAATGAAGTTGTCTTTACTGACGAGTCACACATCTGTCTGCAACACCACGATGGTCGGATTCAAGCCTGGAGACACTGTGGAGAGAGGATGCTGAACAGCTGCGTTACGCACTGCCACACTGGTCCTGCACCGGGTATTATGGTATGGGGTGGTATTGGATATCACTCTCGCACTCCTCTAGTATGCATTGCCAGTACTTTAAAAGGCCAGCGCTACATCTCCGAGGTGTTGGAGCCAGTTGTCCTTCCTTAGCTTCAGGGCTTGGCCACAGCCATATTTCAACAGGATAATGCGCGACCACACTTGACACTCATTGTCTAAAGGTTCTTCGTCAATCACCAGATTGAATTTCCTTCCTGGCCGGCTCGCTCTCCGGATCTTTTGCTGATAGAAAACATGTGGTCCATAGTTGCTCAATGATTGACCCAGATTACACCCTCAGCTGCCACATCAGATCAAATTTGGCAACACGTGGAAGCTGCTTGGTCTGCTGTACCCCAAGAACACATCCAAAGTCTCTTTGAATCAATGCCGATGCGTGTGGCAGTGGTGATTTCCAACAATGGCGGCTACTCTGGCTACTGATTCTGGCAGGAACCACGCTTCATAGAAGTCTATAAATTTAATCATTTGATACTGGGTCAACATGTTATCTACAAAATAAATTTTGTTGTGCTATCTGTTATCTTTCTTGGTGTTGCATTTACGGTGGCCAGCAGTGTATTATGAGTATGAAGTGTAATAATTTGTATTCATATTTGCTTGTCGAATTCAAATACTAACTAAGCTATGTTCTAGGGAAAGAAAAAATATATATAACACATGTTCTAGACAATTTTTTCTTCTTTTTTTTTTCTTTATAAAAAAAAATTTCTTTTTGAACAACTTAAAAACTATGATGTATAGTTGTGTCTGAGTGTTGTAGGAAGTGTGAAGGCTTTCTGGCATTTATTTTGTGAATTTTGCTGCTGTATCCGGTATTCCTAAGGATTGTTTTTCTGCACTAAATTTTCATCTATCTTAAGGAACTGTTTTGTTCTTTGAGACTAATAGCATAAAATCCTCAAAACTTAATCTACATAACAATATGTTGTTGATAGTGCAAAATTTTTAAAAAATTTGTGAATATTGCATTAAGTAAAACAATTAATACTTTTTTTAATGTTATATATGTACATATTTTTTTAGAAACTGATATAAAAGAATGTTGGGAGGCTATAGTCTTTTATATGGATGCAGTTTGTGGTACATTGACAAAGAATACTGAGATTCCTGAAATAAAAGTATTTTCTTCTCACTCTTTTATTACCAAAAAATTTTTTTCTTTTCTTTTTTTATGTTTATGTTTTTTGTTGTTTTACTTGGGCTATTATAGCTATTTGCTTGATTTGATTTGAATAAAAAAAAATTTTATGTCATATTTAAATGTCTTTAAAATGGTAGGTTAATTTTGTAAGCTTTTGTTAATCATTAATCATTTTAGTTAAAATTATAGTCTATAAAAGATGCTTTTTTTTCGTGCATTAAATTCTGTCAACAATAAAAAATTTTATAGCGTTAAAAATATTTTTTGTTCTGATAATATCTTGTAATTCATATAAAATGTCTTAAAAAATTACTGTTTCCTACATTTTATTCTGTAAAAAAAATTTGTCATATTCTTCTGGGTAATAGTTAGATATTTACTGACCTTAGAAAATCTTAAATGCAATTTTACAAAGAAATTAGCTTTAAGTATAAAAATATATTTAACCATTTTTCATAGGAACTAGCAAGTGATGCATTGAGACTTTTAAATGGGGTGATTGATTGTACTTCTGAGGTAAGTACTTAAAACTAAAATTTTACAAAATGTATATGTTTGTATTGCAATTAGTTTATTGAGTTTTTATTTGTTTATAGGTTATTTATTTTTTCAGTTTATCTCTTAATAATTTATGTCATTTCTCTCATATGTATAAATTATGTTTAGGAATTAGAGGTGGAGTCAAATATATTGTCCTGTATATCATCTCTTTTCTATTTTGTTACCTTTCAACCTGAACTGAAAGTAAAAGTATATGACAAAGTAAGAAATAGTTTCACTTTACATATATTAATATGACATCAAATAGATATTAATTTGGAGTATTATGCATTTTTCAGTATATTTTTTATTTTGTGTTGTGTATTATGTATTTAAAATGTAACAATACATATATTTTATTATATGTATGTATTTAAATTTATGTATTATATAAATTTCAATAAGTTTTTTTTTATGTTTAATATTGTTTCTCTATATTCTTGAAATTAATAATAAAATATTATAATTTATTATGTTTAAACAAGAGTAGCTGTTTTTCCTATAAAGTTGCAATCAATTTTTGAATTCATATGCGTAGTATATTTTTAATGAATATTTTTGTACATTCTAGTTCAATCCATTTTAAAGTATCATTTCAAATTTTCTTATTTAACAAACTTCTTTAAAATTTCAAAATGTACTGAATTGTACTGATTGATATAGTATAAATAATAATAGTATCAGCTATTTCTGAGCACCTAAACTTAAGATTTGGGTTGTCCTTTCTTATTCAACATAATATCTAGGAAACTGAAATTGCAGTTTTTATTGTGTAGAGAAGTGATGTAACTCGCAAGATCTCTGGTTCATATAATGAGAATAAAATATCATTTGGTTCTTATGGACGAAAGGTGTTGTTAGTTTATCTTTTTATTGAAGTGTGAAAACGATTCCAAGCAAAGTTTGAAGTTATATTCATAATAACCAATAGTCCAAAAAAGTTACTTCATTTTCAAATGTTAATTACAGAAAAATTAATGAAGATATCCTTTTATATGTGTGTTTTTTTTATCTGTAAAGAAAACATTAGTTTTTTTACAATGCTTTATTGCACAATTTTAATGCGCCCACAAATAGTTTTGTGTGCAAAACATCAAATCTATATAACATTTCTGGCCATTTTCTACGAAATGTTGCAGGTTAAAAAATCTGAATGGTTGCTGTAATTTTTCTTTTCATTTATCAGTGCCGTTGATTGAAGATTGGTAAACAATTTTTTTCACATATCCTTACAAGAAGAAGCTTAAAGATGTTACATCTAGTGATGTTACTTCTAGTAGCCATGTTATTGGATTTGCTGTGTCCATCCATCTCCTGAGGAACTTTTTCACTTCCAAGCTGTAGTGTGGTGGTGCCCCATTTGCATTGTGCATGTGTTGCAGATTTAAATTTGATAAACTGTGCTTCATTTTGTACTTGTTCTTGCGGTGAAGTTTGAAACAAGAATGCTTTAAAATGGGGATGTTGTAATATCTAATTTGCAGATCTAATCAGATTTGCAATATCTAATTAAACAAACTTTAATCTTTTCATTATGGAATATAACTTACTGTAAGTGAAATTTTTATTTTTAATGAATTTTTGAAAGTGTAGCTAAACTTTTCAGGCACCCTATATATCTTTTATGTAGAAAACTTTATTTTTATTTGGTTGTATGTATAGAGTACCTTGAAATTTAAAGCTACATTATCTAATATTTATACAAATTTCTTCAGTTCTCAAAGTATAATTTTTTTGAAAAAAATATTAGAATCTTAAAATCTAAAACAGTGGCGGCCAACCCACGGCATGCGTGCCGCAGTGTTGTAACAGCGAAATGCAATGACTTACTGAAAAATTAAAAAATCTGAAAAGTTAGTAAATTACAATATTTTTTTCAATTTTATTAAAATGTATTTTTTTTGGACAAAAAACCTCGTTCTAAAATTTATTTTGAATACACATAGTTAATTGAATTACAATAAAAAAATTATCATGTAGAGAATTTCAAGACAAGAAAATGTTGATCTTTTCACAAATTGTTTTCCAATTTCTATACAAAACATTAACTGTTACCCACCACTGGTGTATCTACTCCTAAGGGGACCCTGTTTCAAAATTCCTTGGGGGCCCTTTTTTTAGAAAAGGTATAAAAGACATTTGAAAGTGCCAGAATGTTACACATATTTTGTGGCACTGTATCATTGATATGTTGACCCAGCAGTAGCTATGCCCTGTTACCCACATAAAATCCAAACCCAAATTATTGACCTACAGCGTCATACTCTGATAAAAAGCAAATGCATGGAATTTTAACTGCAAATGATCCAAAATTATTGAATTTTGAAAATTTCTACCAACAAGCCATTTTTCAAGTTTACACGATTTGGTTGCTAGATATTATTGTAGATTTGGATCTAGCTATATTTCTGAACAAATGTTATCTATTATGAGATGACTAGGTAAAAACTACTAATGGAAAAGTCACATTAAGCAAGTACTGACGGTTTAATAATTATTTAGAATTCATGTTTCAAGTTACTTGTGTCTATTTTACACCTAACCTAACTGATAGTGAACATGTAAAAAGTTTATTAACAATAAAATTTAAATTTGTACCTTTGTTTAATTATATTATTTTTAAATTTCCATTACTTAGACTTGCATAAAAATCCCATAATAAGTAACATCTTTCTAGCTTTTCATATTTTTTTGTTTGTTAGAAAAGTTAAAAGTTGTACAAATAATGGTTTTTTTTTTTTTTTTTTTTTGTTGTTGTTGTTGTCAAATACTGGCAATTTACCCAAAAAGGTTGGCCACCCCTTGTCTAAAAGCTTGTTTTATATTTAGCTTTTGAAAAAGGAAAAAAAGCGCCTTCATTTTAAAACAAATTTCTTTTTAAGCTTGTGAAAGTTTTAGTGTGTGTTTATTTTATAAAGGAGTTCTTATAATGTATTTAAATGATTGCAGATAAAAACAAATGACCTTTTTGTTTTTGTACTTTTAAATTTTTAATATCTCTCAGTATTTTTATTGCATTACAAAAAACAATTACAGCACATTCCTTTTGACAAGTTGATTAACTCCATTCTGAAATGCTTGGAGTGTAAATTTATTTGCTTTATGCATTTAATCGTATTTTGTTATATATTTTTTTTTTCATTTAGCTTGAGATGTAGAATATTTCATTGTTTGATAAATTTGTCTCTTAAACATATGAGTATTTGAATTAAATTAATATTATTTTTTTAGATATTCTCTTATTTATCTTGTGTCACAGATAACACAAAAAGTAAAGAGGTGATGAATATAAAACGGCATTCAACATCCTTATTAATCAAATTTAGCTTGAATTATCCTGATTTACTTTTGGTAAGTAATTTTTGTAATATGAACAAAATTTTTGTACATTGATAGAATTGAGAAGGAAAAAAATTAATGCACTTTTTTTTTTTATCAATAATTTTCCAAAATGCACTTTTTAAAATTTGTTTCGGTATACTTGCTATATAATGCATGTTTTTTTAAGAAGAAACCTGAAATATATGCATGTATATTGTATATGTACTCTTATTTTTTGAAGTCATGTATTTGAAGTATTATTCTAAGCTTTTGAACAATGGTGTACTATATATTTATAAAGGAGAAAAGCGACTCACTCACTTACTGACTAATCATGATATCTCCAGAACTATTCAAACTACAGACTTGAAATTTGGTAGACATGTTCCTTTCATGGAGTAGAGATCTGCTAAGAACAGATTTTGCGAAATTCGAACTGCAAGGGGGTTAAGAGGCATTATAAATAATTGTTTCCATTTTTAAACTACTAGACGTACAATCTTGAAATTGGGTAAGCAGATTCCTTTCATAGAGTAAAAATCAGCTACAAAATCAGTTTGGTGAAAACCGACCCCCAAGTGGCGTTGCGGGGGCTTAAGGGGAGTTATAGATAATTATTTCTGTTTTTAAACTATTAGATGCACAGTCTTTAAATTTGAGAGATTCCTTTCATAGAGTGGAGATCAGCTATAAGATGGGTTTTGTGAAAATAGCCCCCCCCCCAAGTGGCATTGCAGGGGGGGATTAAAAGACGTAATAGATAAATATTTCCATTTTTAAACTACTTGACCTACCTGCTTGAAAATTGGTAGGCATGTTTCTTTCATGAAGTAAATATCCTCTACAAAATGGGTTTTGAGAAAATTGACCCTCAAGGGGAGTTATGCATAATTATTCCGATTTTTAAACTATTAGACACACAATCTTGAAGTTTGGTCAGCAGACTCCTCTCATAGGGTAGAGATATGTTACAAAATGGGTTTTATGAAAATCGACCCCCCTAGTGGCTTAAGGGGCATTATAGATAATTATTTCTATTTTTAAACTACTGGACGTACAGTCTTGAAATTTGGTAAGCAGATTCCTTTTGTAGAGTAGAGAACCGCTACAGAATGGGTTTCACGAAAATCAACCCTCAAGTTTCATTTCGGGGGATTAAGGGGCTGATAGATAAATATTTCCGTTTTTAAACTATTAGATCTACCTGCTTGAAAATTAGTAGGCAATTTCCTTTCATGGAATAGAGTTCTTCTAATAAAGAGTAAAATGAAAATCGAACCCAATAAGAGTTGCGAGCGGTCAAGGGGAGTTATAGAAAAAAATTCCTGTTTTTGAATTGTTAAACCCACATACTTGAAATTGGTTAAGCATGTTTTTTTGTTGAATAGGGATCCACTAAGAAAGCATTTGTGGGAAATCAAGTCCTGGAGGATCAAGGAGTTACTGGGGCGTATTGATAAAAAATCCTTTTTTCGAGCTACAAGGACTATAATAATGGAATTTGGTTTGCATTTTTCTTTTGTTGAATTGAAATCCTCTAAGAATGGTTATTTTGAAGAGCGACTCTCAATGAGATTATGGGGGTATTGATAGTAAAAATTTCGTATTTGCTCTATTAGATTTAAACTTGAAATTTGGGTTGCATGTTTATTTTACGGATTAGAGATCCACCGAAAATTGGTTTTGCGGAAATCCACTTGGTTATAGAGTTACGAAAGTGCAAACATCATACTTCAATTTTAGAGATTATTAGAAAATACAAATTAGAAGTTCTTTCTTTTTTTTTTATCAAGAGGCGAGAGTTACAGGTATAAGTATATTTTTCAATACAATCGAATTCTTATGCTAGGACTTGGATATCAATAATTTATGTATATATTTATATATAAACAGTACGCATTTATAAAACACCATGAAATACCCAGTAAAGCGGTTGGCTAACAGCTAGTATATCTAATATATAAAATTCTCGTGTCACAGTGTTTGTAGCCAAAGTCCTCCGAAACTACTAGAATAAATCTTATGAAATTTTGTGCGTATATTATTAGGTCTGAGAATAAGACATAAACTATTTTTCATTCCGATATTGCAATTAGTTGCGAAGATATTAATTAAAAACCTTAAAACGCCTAATTGTTTTACTCCTGGTGGTTGTTTATTTGGCTAAACTTCAATTCCGTTTCGGCCGAGCGAATATCTTACTTTTTCGACCATTTTAAAATAGGCATCCAATTTTTGCTTTTCAAATCAGATAAAAAATAATTACAGAATCGGAAAGATCATTTATTTCGCCACAATACGGTATAATTTTTTTTTTTACAAAATAATGTTATTTTCTATTTTTTACAAGTTTTTTTTAAAAAGTGTAAAAATGGATGCATTTTTATGAAAATTATTTCTAAATCGTTGCTAATGAATTTATTTTCTTGTTATGAAAACGTTTTTCTACACTAAATAACTTCAAACCTTTTTCTTTTAGAATCAGTCATTTAAAAAATAAAATGCCCTAAACTTTTTTTCTTACGATTTTTCGAAAAATTGTCAAAATTTTTAACTTAACATTCAATAACTTCGTTATTTATTAAGATTATCATACGAAACTTTTTTTGCCTTTGTAGAATAATGTTTTCAATCTTCTGTGTGAAGATTGAAACAATTGCTTAAAAATTCCGGACTTAAAAATTTTTTTGTGATTTTCGTACAATACCGTTTTTGCGAGTAATAATTTAAACAGTATTTTTTGTACATTTTTTATTTAAAAGTACTTCGTTTTTGAAACTAATGTGTGAAGTTTGAAAGTATTAACTTAAAAATTAAGCCCTAAAAAATAAAAACCTTAATAAAAAATATGCGATTTTACAGTTAGCCAAGCTTTGGCATCTAAAAATGGTTTCGCACCAAATAGCTTTCAACTGTTTCACCGTCCACTTCACATATAGCTCAAGGGTTATACCAAAACTTCTGACTTAAACATGCAAAAATCAGCAAATTTGGCGAGTGAAAAAGTTATTTTTTGTTTCAATTTTCGTCATTTTTTCTTTATATAATTTTCAAAATTAAATCATTATTGTTCTCAGATTAAGATGAAAGAATGTATTCAATACATTTCTGAGATTCATTTAAAATATTTATCTGCATCAAAATTTTTGTTCTCTTTCATAAAACTTATAGTTAACTTTAAATTAATGCTTAATGTATACAACTTTTTTTGACATATAATTTCATAATAAAAGCGCAAAATTTGCCCATTTCGAAATTTTTTTTGGAATTATTCAGTTAAATAAGCATAACTTCCTTAGAAAAAAAAAGCTATGTTCATATTATATATTCTTCATTATTAATTACATGTTATTAATATATCAAAAATCACTAAATTGGTATGTCCCAATTAATTGCAAAATGACTATTTTTAATCAATTTTAATATAAAAAAATTTATAAATTATAGTTTTGTATTTTATAATTTCTTCTAAAATGAATAAATATTGATGAATTTAAATATTTATCTGTATCAAAATTTTTGTTCTCTTTCATAAAACTTATGGTTTACTTTAAATTAATGCTTAATGTATACAACTATTTTTGACATATAATTTCATAATAAAAACGTAAAATTTGCCCACTTCGAAAAAAATTTTTTTTTGGAATTATTCAGTTAAATAAGCATAATTTCCTTAGAAAAAAAAAGCTATGTTCATATTATATATTCTTCATTATTAATTGTGTGTTATTAATATATAAAAAATTACTAAAGTGGTATGTCACAATTAATTGCAAAATGAACATTTTTAATCAATTTTAATATAAATAATTAATGAATTATAGTTTTGTATTTTATGATTTCTTCTAAAATGAATAAATAATGATGAATTTAAATGAAAATGATTTTCAAAAAGTTCATTGATTATTTAAAATCGGTGATTAAAAAAATAAAATGCCGAAAACTAACTTTTTTTTAAGAATTTTAAAAACAAAACTTTTTTTTACAATGATATTTACAAACAATGATAATTTGCATATTTTATGATTTTTTTCTAAAATGAATAAATTTCGTTGCGTTTAAATAAAAATGATTTTTAAAACTTTTAGAATCAGTGATTTAAAAAATGAAAAGCCAAAAACTTTTTTGAACAAATTTTAATAAAACACTCAAAATACTTAAATCAATCATTTAATAATTCCTTCTTTTATAAAGATAATTGCATGAGACTTTTTTCCCATGTGTCGAACATTTCAAAAAATCCTCACAATTTTACTTTAAGATTTAAAATAGTAGTGAAATTTTGTAATTAGAAAAATTTCTACTTCTGTCTTCTTTCAACATTTTTAAAAAGGCTACATTTTCGTTTCCGAGGACTAAAAAACTGCAATGAAAGAATTGGAAAGTGGGTGAGTGATTTATAAATTCGCACTGTTCACGTACTCGAGAGTTTTTGGCGACGGACTTCGAAATTTTAAGCCACTGTCAAGTGATGAGGACGACACCTGAGCTTTCACCCATCTCTCCTAATTACCACACCAACTTAAGAACAAATTTCAAAAAAGGGAGACCGCGCGCATACACACACACACATAAGTGCTATCGTCCTAAGGGAAACAGGAAATTCCCATGGGGATGAAGTTATTCACTCGGTAAAAGCCCGTGCAACCCCGGGGTAAGCGGAGAGGAAAGAAACAAAGAAGTCAAAGTAATTTCGAAAAATAATATTGGAAGTGCTGATTTTGTGAAGAGAAGGGAAAATGTTAAACGAGAAAGCCATGATACGCACTCACGGGCCATGCACTCACATCGTAAGCATCACACCCACACACAAGTGCTGGTGTCAGAAGGAAATTAACTTGGGGATTAAGTTATACCCTCGGTAAAAGCCCGTGCAATGCCGGGCCTGCTTCAGCTGGTATATATATATTGTTACATAGATCAGAGAGGGTTCAAGGATTTTATGCAAAATCAGTCGTAAACAACAAGACAGTTCTTTAAGTGTGATGAGTATTTATTGGTGTAAATCAATCCTTAAAAATATGGGATTCAACAGCAAAATCCTGAGAATAAATTTCAGAAGGATTTCACACCTTCCACAGCACTTAGACACAATTATCAGTATCCAAAAAAAAACACGTATATATAAGCTTATTCACAAGCACAGCTGAGCTGATGATCAAGGCAAGTTTACTAATTGCTAGTCAAAACCAAACTGACTGTAGCGGTGAGTATCGCTCTATTTATAACCGGGGCCAAAACTTCTGGAAAGATGCGCTCACGTCACAGATCGTGAAATTAGTGTATTTCTATACTAATTTCTAGAAGAATCCAGAGGGTCCCAAACTCGCCAACATGGTTGCCAAATTGGTCGCCAAAAATGATGCCAACTTGGCTCTATCGCCAATATTTCGGCAAGTTCCCATTTAATCGCCATTTTCATGTAAGGTACACCGTTGCTTGTGAATATTACAATTTTAACAGGAAATAAATATAGCATTTAGATGTGCAATTTAAAGGCATTGCACATCCAAATACAAATTGTTTTCATTATTTTATACAAAATACGTAAGAATATTTATTTAAATTCCAAAATTCAAATGATAATAATTCTACGGAAGTCTGCACCCCCCCCCCCCTCTCCTGCAGCTTGATCACCCTGTTAGAAAATACTACTAACAAAGCAACAGCTGTCAAAAAACTGAAAATGAAAACAAATATCAATAAATCAAATTTTCCTGGGGTCACTATTCTTACTGGTGCTCTTAAAGTTTTCATCCTTCTCCCATGTTTAAAACCTCTCCCAACTATCTTGCCTAGTTAAAAACTTTAACAAACAAGGAGGATTAATATTGGTATTCTCGCCTTTCTAAAGAATACATCAAACTATATGTATTACTGATGGAAAATATTGAAATTTAGGATTGTTTCGGATCTCAAATTTCATTATTATATCATTAACTGATTCTGGAATTTGGTCGATCAAAATTGTGACCAAGGAATTTCCCTGAGACACAAATGCTTATTTTATCAAACAGGAATAAACTGGTCTTGAGACTCTACCTGAAAAAGTAACCAAATTATTAGAAAATCCCAAGTTTCTGAAGTCTTTTTAATGACCCTTTTCAGATTTAATTGAAATCATAAAATATTTCAATTAAATACCAATGCTATTGCAACCATTTCCATTACTCAGCAAAAAACTACTATCTCCCCTAATACATAAAGTGGGGAGATCAGCATCTTGCATTCATTTGTGGTATTGAGGTAAGAATGCTAAATCCCCTCTGTATCAATTGCGAGATTCAGTGTCACTAAGCTTCTTAGGCTGGCTGCTCCAGTTTGCCCAAAGATGCAATTTAAATTAGCAAGAATTCTAAATTTTGAGAAAGTTTTTCTTTGCTCAAGCCATTGCTAGTATTTCAAATTTAATCAGGAATCAAATACTGAGACAAAAGCATGAAAAAAAAGGCTGGTAATCCCTCCCATACTTTAAGCAATAACAGAAGTTCTCATTTTAGCAACAATCTGAATAGATTAAATGTTTTCCAAAGCCCTAGAAGCCCTTAACAAGTTTGCTGAAATTCTGCCCAAAATCCCAAATGTTTTACATTTAATCTCTGAAATAAAATCTTTTAAAGGAAATAGAGATAAAATTATTGCCCATAAGGAAGCTGCTCTGGACAGTAATAAGGATTCTTTTCTTATTTTTCATTGAACTAACCTCTGTTTGTCCTTTGATTGGGCTTGTCTCCTTTCTCTTCCTTTTCTTTAATTTGAGATTTTAACTTCCTGTATTTCTCTTTGGTTTTTCAATATTTTTGTTCCACCTCATTTTCTTTCATGCCTCAGCCAATGCCATAGAACCGCCATTGCCAAACTAATGACAGGTGTTCCTTTTATCCTCATACCTCCAAAGGTTTTATGAAGAAATATCAAACAGAAATCTTTCTATCAATATTCCTGTATTCTTTGTTTTTCCTACCCTCTTGATGTGGCCGCGGTAATGGATTTGGGGCCGGTGTGTCGAGTTTGAGCCTAGTGCCGTTGAAGACTCGCCGTGTAGGAGAGTGATGCACGTTAAATCTATTGAGAGCTCAAACATCCTCCCATTGGTGTGGTGTGGAAGTTAGGAGAGAGGGGTGCCAGCTCAAGTGTTGTCCTAGTCACTTGACCATGGTTCAAAATTTTGAGATTCGTCGCCAATGACCTGCAATATTAATATTCACTCTCTCTGCCCACTTTCAATATGCACTTCTCTTGATTAATGGGATGCTTCCCTTTCAATCTTATCTCACAGCAAGAAAAATTCAGCTGACATTTTCCTTTATAGTTTTCAGATACAGAATTAAAAGTTGCTTTACAATTCTTGGGCCTTTATTTTGTCGTTTACATTGCTAATATGTGAAAATATGGACTTGTCAGATTGCAGTAACATTTTATCTTTGAAAGAAGAATGAAGCTATTAATTATGAAGATAGTGGTAGGGATTCTTAGTATTCCTTAAGTTAAAAGGGTAATAATAGTGAAAGATTATTAGAAACTGAATCATTTGAAAGTAAAACAGAAGATTTTTATTATAATGATGGAGTAAACCAGAATGCTTGTATGTGGACATAAATAAATACAAAAAAACTTCCTCCAGCTCTTGATGAACGTACAAATTTTTTAGCCTATTTGTGGGTATAGACTTACTAGATTTCATAGTAATTTAAACTGCAGTAGATTTGATTCTCACCATCTTGCTAAGAAGCATAAATATTCAAAGATTTGTAAGTCATGGGGGCCAACTAATGTTGATGAAATGTTATTCCCCGCCTTTCTGTTTTTGTAAAAGATAGTAAAAAAACTGGGTTATCAATGTTGTTGATTAAAAATGCAATCTATAAGAACATGAATATTTTCAAAAATAATGTCACATCATTGTTTTTACCCTTTGTTGAGAAATTTTTATTTCTTTCATAAGGAAAGTTATGACTCCTCAACACATTATTGCTCTAAATTATGGAATATTTATGAAGTCACTGTAGGAAAACATTAGGAAAGTTTGGGGGAACAGTGAATTGTAAGAAACCTCTCAGTGTAAATGAATCCCTAATGCCTTATAATTAGAATTTATCATTGAAAACCTTTTTATTTTAAGTTTCTCAATCTGTAATATACATTAAAAATAATAATAATGCTTTGTAATATAGTATCAAAATCAATAAAGAGCAAAATGTAATTATTTTAGATATTTGCAAATATTAAGGTTAAAGTGCATATGTTTTCTGAGATTTTTTAAACATACACAATAGTCAAGATTTTAATAATCAGAAAGATAGACCATAGAAACATATCAAATGCATAATTATACTTTTCTTTTCATTTATCATTAAAGGTAAACTAAAACTGTGTATGTGATTGCTTCATGATTTGATGGATTGTTGTGAATCTTTCTACATATTACAAATTGCAAATATTTTTCATATTTATTTTCTTTGCATAAAAAGTTTCTTATGCCAATTTTATGTAAATTATAAAGTTCTTTAAAGTATCTAAAAGTCTTAAATCATTGAACATTCTTTTTATAATAAACTTATGAAATTGAAAAATATTTGCAGTAGAATTATCGTTTTTAAAAATCATAATTTTATTTATATGTAGCTGTTATCCTTAATCAAAAATTAGTTTCATATTGCTGTATCACCTCATTCGATCAGCAATGATCAATGTGGAAAGTGTCTGCTATGCTATTTATTCCAAATATGCATGTTTCAAGTCCATGTTTTTTCTTCTAATTTTAGTAATAAAAGTCCTATTACTGATTACAAAATCTAGTTAACTTCCAAATTTGAAGATAATCCTTGTAATGTGGAGATAGTTATTTTCACTGAAAATTTGTTTTCTGTAGCAGTATCTAATACAAATAAAAGTTCTTTCTAATAATTATTTGACAATGTAATCAGATTTAAATAAAAAAAAATAATTAAATGAGTCTTACAGCAATCACATATGATGTGTAACATCTGACTTATTATCTTGGTAAATACGCAATAGTAACTTAAATCCTGAAAAAACTGAATTGGGTAGTATTGGAAATAATTTTCTATCGAATAATTATATCTGTAATGAAAATTTTATTTCATTAACTCAAGGAGTTATGCAATTTTTTATCAAAAATAATTTTTCTTGCTCAATTTGGGGAAGAGTGGAGACAATAGGCTTATAACTAAAATATGACATATATACTTGTGATTTCAAAGTATTTAAAAACCCTTGATAAACAGCGTCAATAACAGTACCACTGTTAGTTGTCGAAACATTTCAATTTGTGTCCATTTCGAACTTGAATTCATCATTCAAAAAAGCTATGTCGGCTCAGCTTCTGTCAAATTGAAGTTAACGTTAAAATCACCCCTCAAAATCATGGGGAGCAAGCGATAGTTTTTTTTAAACAGCAGAACCACCTTCGGTATATGGTAAAAGTACAAAATGCAGGAAATCTTTAATATTTTGAACCGTTTGATTCAGAGAAATGTATACGGCAACTGAAATCGCTGTCCTCAGATTTCATACACAACAAGCCCCGAGACTGACAATTGAGCATAAGAATCGCAAGCTTATCCTGGATGAAGTTTAATAAGACTTGATGGTATATGCGAAGTGGATTTAGAGTCAAGAAAATGAAACCGAGTTTTTCAATTCGAATTTTTTGAAATGCTAAATTTAACAATATAGAAAAGGCTGGCAGCTTGATGGCTACTAGAGTTGGACCCTGATGCAAGGGTAGTGAAGAGACACCACAAAGCGCGCTGATTGGTCAAATCAAATATTGCATGCTTCCCCGACTTCCTGTTACACATTTCCATTCTCCTTTCACGAAATCACTCTTACTAATATTCAGCAACCGAGAGGAAAGATGTTACACATCAATAATTAATGTGAAGTATATTTTGTATCACTTCTAAAACATAATGATTTGAATCCTAAACAAACTAGAGTAGGCTGGTTGTTCCTTCTAAAGAGAAGTTGAGAAACTTTATTAATGGACATGCATATTTTAAAGTGCTTCCACTCTAAGAGTTATGTTTGAAAACCTGTCATGTAGAGGACTGAGGCACGTTAAATCCGTCAAGGCTCCCATTGGCATGGTGTGGTAGTTTAGAGAGGAAGTGCCATTTTAGGTGTCTTTGTCACTTTGTGATAGCGGTTGGTTCCTGCTTACATCTGAACCCTCTTGTCTACCTGTAAACCCGGCTAGAGGTGTGGGAGAAACAGAAAAATCCACAGACATGATTTTCAATCTAATCAATTTATTAACTCTAATTATTAATCAGACACAATACAATTCTAATTAAGGTAGATAATATTTAGTAGGGCGCAGAGGTGAGATTCTATAACACAGGATGCTACTACAAACCCTCAACTGAATCTAAGACAGCTTAAATACACTCAAATATAACTACGTCGCATACTACTTAAACTAGCTTCTACTTAATCAAACTCACAGTACCTGAACCTTTTATGCATGGGATCCTACACTAGAAACTTGCAGGTGTTCTCTTCGGCTTGCTCAATGTCATTGGCTCCACGCTTTGTAAACTTTAACTAATTCCACTCCTTTTCAATCTTCAACTAACTCGCAGACTTTATGTTAACTCCTACTTGCACACTCCAATGTATCAACTTCAGCGTGCCAACTCCAACATGTCAACCACTCCTGCATGCCAACTCACGAAAACAGAATTTATACCTCATTTACATAATCACATTTCCTTACTTGATGAAAGTTGGTGGAAATAAATATTTTCCTTAAAGATTCATGAAGGGATTAGTAGAACTGCGTATAGATCCATCACAACTTGACCAAGGTTAAAAATTACTATGTCCATTGCCAATAGCCTCTGTGTTGCTTTAAAGTTTGATGTTAATGAACACTGTCTCGCTAAGAGTTATGTTAAAATTACTGATTGCAAAGCAAAATTATTAAAATATTTAGCATATTTGAATAAGTATTTCATACAAGGAACTTTTTTAATAAAATTTACTTCTTAAGAACTTTTAACTATGTTGCAAACTTCCTGTGTTACTTTTGGTAATTAAAATTCAATATGTTTTGGAAGAAATATCTAAATATTTTGGAGATAACATGGTCAAAACTACATGCATCAATTAAACGTGTACCTGTATGCAATGATAATACTTGTATCTAAAATGATGACTTACATGTATTTATGTTGATTTGTAGATTATTATTGATTGTCATTTTTAAAATTTTCTTTTTTGATCTTTTGATTTTGCAGCCTGATTTTGATCATTTATGTGACAGAGTACAAGCTCTTATTCCATCAAGTGATCGTGTGACACGTTTTGAAAAATGTGCACTATTAGAATTTCTTATGATTCTTAGGTAAGTGTTTTTCCATAACATATAATAAAAAGCAGTAGCTGGAATTATTTTCTTTAAAAATAAAGGAGGGGGAGACTAATTAAATCAAGACAAGTAAATCTGCATATTTAATGTTGTTCTTTGCAAAATTGAGGAGTTGTGTAGAAGAATTATCTGTAGCTGGATTCCATTTGTTGAGAATCGAAAAACTATTGTGAAAAGTAGTGGGGTTTGTTTTAGTAGATTTGATCAAATATAGCATTGTTATTTATGTCATTTATAGGTGGGAGGGTGGGAGATTTCTTTCGAATGATGTATATATATGTGTGTGCTTATATGTAATATTGATTCAAGTGTTGTCGATCTTTCTTGGTTTTAGTAAAAAGATTAAAACTTTTAAGATGGGTGAATTTTTGAAATATATATCCTTATCTTGTAATGAACTAAATATTATTCAGGTGTATGTCTAAAAGAACATGAAATATCAAAATCAAATGAAATAAAATTACTAGTAATTATTATTTTATGCATTGATGTAATGTGGAAACCTTGCCATTCTTGTTCTATTTTATTGTGATGGGGAATATAATCAGAGAATTACATTTACTTAAGTAGCTATTTAATAGGATTTTTACCTTTAGTATCTAGGGCATAAAATTTTTTTTTCTTTCTAATTTATGACTAGCTTGAGTAAACTTATTTAGCAGATATTGAAATTAAAAAATGTTAATTTCAGCAACATAAAAAATATCATAATAAATAAAAGCATAATATTTTAATGGCTGCTAACATAATCAGATTTATCACATATACTTCTAAATAAAAAACTGGATTCTACAATTAGTGAATTTAAAAGTAATTATAATTTGGTCCAATGGAACCAATTAATTTAAAATAGAATGGCATGTTAATTATTAGTGACTAATTAAATAGTTGAAAATAGCTAAGATTTGTGTTTGTCAATTAAAGCTCTGCATTTTTATGTGTATATCAATGGAAGATGTTAGGGAAATATCAAAATACATATTTGTAAATGTATATACATGTTTATTAAATTTGTGGTGTTATGAAATTTAAATAGAAAAAGTTCTTTTTTGGCATCAGAGTGTCACACATTTAACTTTTTTAGCCCATATGGTCGGTGTTGCATGTTATTTCATGATAATTTTCACATGCAGAAGCTGTTAGACATTATTCCAAAAACTATTCAAGATATTTTTTATATTTATTTCATTGCCAAGATTTTTTTTCTGACAAAATAAAGCTAAAAGATAATTTGCATACACCATTTCAATGTGGTATTTACACTCTGATGACCAAAAAGGATTGTAAAGCTTAGGTAAAATTAGAAATAGTTTCAAAAATATTTTGTGCATATTTTTAATAATTCTTACACTGATATTTATCTTAAAACAATATACTTGAAATATATAATATCAAAGGTTGTTTTCTTTAACTTAATGCATTTCTGGAAAAAGTGGAGAACAATAAATGGGATAAAACAAGTATAACCATCAATAGATCAATGGAAAAGAATGATTTACTCGCAAAAATATTTTATATTTTGGAATTCAGAATAGGACATGTGGGTGTGTGTATTTTCAACAATGAAAAAGTTCTGATTAAAGGATTAAAATACCATACCTGCCGACTGTTAGACTTTGCAGGTAAAATTTACGCTTTAGTGCCTAGGTTATTAATTTTTTATGCTGTTTCGTAAAATTTCAGTCATCTGCTGATTATTTTCTTCCTTATTGCTTATTTATTGTTTTTTATTAACTAAGTAGAGAGACAAAAACCATAATTCTCACCCTCAAGGTTTAAAAAAAATCCATGCAGTTAGTCTTTCCTCAAGCAAATTGTATTTTATTAGCTATTGGCTTCAAACTCATTCATATGCACAGTTATGTCAAGCAAAACATTTTGTATTTAGTCTTTTCTTTCTTTTTAGAAACTTTCTGGAACTCAATTCATTTTGTGCTTTTTCTAAAAAGAGAGGAAATATGCATTTTGTGATGTATGTTCTACTGACATACACATTTATTGTGGTGGCTGATTTGATATTGCCCAGCATTGCCTTTGTCACAACTGATTAATAAATTGGCAGTAGCTCAAAATTAAACTGGATCTTTTTTATACTAGGAACAATATCTAATCCAATGTAATCATGGTTAAAGAACTGTTTGCATTTTTACTTGTAGAACATAATGTACCATTTGTTTTCAACCGATCACGCCGGTCCTCTGTTATGGATTTATTGATTGCTTGATTTTATGGCACAAAAACCAAATTAGGCTATCCTTAGTTGAAGATTACCAAGCAGTACAGACATGCAAGGACTAAAACATGCTGTAATTAGTGAACTAGCTTTTAGTCGGAAAGAGCACAATTAAATGCATGAAATAAGATCCTTGTGCAGCAGTAATGGTACAAATATCTTATTTTTGTCTTTTTCTTTAATTGTGCAAAATGTCTAAATCAAAGCAGCTTTCTACAATTCTGTATTTTGTTTTGGATTCCATTATATGAATTTTTTAAAAAATATAGGATACCCTTTGTGAACATTTAGTTTTATTTATGGCAAGTAATTCTGCTATAATAAAGGGGAAAATGGAAATGAGTTACTTATTTAAAGAGGGGAACAAGAAAAAATTGGTTGCTTGTGTCATTTAATAAATTTAGCATTAGAAAAAGGGATAGTTCTTGAGATATTTGTAAATATATTCTGCTATCTATAAAGCTTTTTAAAAAAAAAAATTTTCAAAAAAGTTTCAAAAAATTTAAAGCATTTATGAACCTGATGGTCGATTCATGTCCTCCAAAATCAACTTTTTCTAACTAGATCATTAACTTTTTTATGTGTATTTTTCTCATAAAAATTATCTAAAAGTTGAATAATAATTTCACTATATTTTTTATTAAAGTTCCTTTAATGTAAAGTAATTATTTTGTTGTATGTTACTATATATATGCCTTTAAACTTACCTTAGCATGCATGAGTTTTATAAATCAGGTCAAAAGAGATTTTTATGAGTAAAAAGAGTTTTTATGAGCACTTTTCTCATTAAAATATTTTTTTTATTTTGAAATTTTCATTCCTTTATTTCAAGAATTTGTTTGAAATGTCGATCCCACATTTTTTTAATGCTTTGTCATCTTCAAAAGTAGACAAGTAGGAAATACTTTTTCTAAGGTTACAACATTCCATGCTAGTTTCAACTTCTATATTTAATATCTCATGATAATTTTATAGTAATAATTTTCTTTACCTTGAATAAATAATATCAATTTGAAATTCAATCTAATTTTTAAAAATGTTAATATATTAAGTGTTGGGTTTTTATTTTTAAAAATAAACTATTACAAAGTGATTTCAATCTTTATGAATTATATTCAAAGTAATACACAAAATATCATTAAATTGGTGTTAGTTCTTGAAACGTTGCAGTACTTGTGTATTAGCCCATCAATTACTTTTACCAAATACTGATGTGCAGCCAGTAGTGAAAGAAAAAAATTAGTTCGAACTCATGATTGAACATTATAAACTTGTTAATAAGTTGCCTTACTTTTCTTGCCATATTTTTTACAAAAAAATTATTACTAATAACAATTTTAGACTAAACCTCTTAAGAAAACATAATAAAGTGTACAGTTACAGGATCACATTCTATTGAAGAAAAGTTTGTTAATGAGAACAATGTGTCCATTTATTAAAAACAAACTGTTTTCAGATTAATGTAATTGTTTTTAGATATTTCACTTATTTAAAATTTAACTAGGTTTAAAAAAATAAATTTTCTGGTTTTTAAATTTCCACTGTTTATTTTAACTTTGGCACAAATCTTTCAAAATTTTAGCATATTTATTAATAAACAAACTAATACATAATACTGTTCTTACTTATTTCAATATTTAAGGGTAAAAATTTATTTTTGTTTGATATTTTTCTAATAATGAATTAATTTACTGGTGATAAGGCTTTTATGTTAACATTTATTTATTTATTTATATTTTTACTTATAGTCAGTTTCATTGGTGGAAGCATTTAGGTTCTTATGCTGTTTCGAATTTTATATATTTTAATGTGATTGATGTGTAAATGTTTTAACCATCAATATAAAAATAGATTTTTTTTGCAGTAACAGTTTCTGTGATTTTGAAAGACAATCTAATTTTTTGAAAGCAGCTTGGTCTTTTGTTGATCCTATTTGGGCGAATCCTGTGATAATTCAGTGAGTTTTTTCCTCCTCATGGTTTTTTGTTTCTTTAATTTTATTGTATGCATTCAGTTATATCATTTTTTTAAATAAGCATCATCAGCTAAAAAATGTGATGCTCTAAAAATTAGTGCTCTAAACTAATTCATTCATACATACATGCCACTTACAATATGTCTTCTAAAATACCTAAGTTCCTGGAAAGGAGATGTTTATTTTTAAATTAATATTCAGTTTTTAATTTATTTATTGTAAAATAAAGCATACACATTTATTTTTTTTAATAATAATTTAAAATAATAAAATTATTATAAAAGAATATTTGATGATGAAATACGTTGTCAGAATTATAGTCATCCTTTATCAAAGTTCATTAATTTAAAAGTTAGAAAGTATAACATTGTAAAAGTGATTGTTTCATGGAAGAGTAGGAGAGAGAAATCCTTCACTATACACAAGCAAAAATTCTTTTGTAAGACTTAATTCACTCTAATTATCCTCCCTACTCCGCCATACAAGCTTTTGCTTGCGCTTAGTGTGGGAACAACCCCTCATGAACTTATTTTAAACTTCTCCATCTTTTCTTACTTTCTTCCAATTGATTATTTAAAATCTCCTTTCAATAACCACAGACAGTTTTTTAAGAGGTAATGAATAATGGACTTAAAAATAGTATTCTCTTTAATTCTTGATGTTAAAGAAATTCCTCTCTTTTTTTCTCCACGTTCCATCGAGATGCGACAGCTGATTGAAAGACAGGCTTGGTTATCATGGAGATGTGACGTCATTTTTTCTTCACTCTTTTTCGAAAGCAAAACAGAAACTAAATCAACTGGGAGAGGGGTTTCCCACTCACCCCTCTACCAGTGTTGTTGCACTGCTCTCAATGTGAACTGCTATCTATTTTTATATGTAACTTCAACAAATTATTCTTTTTTCAACTTATTGTGTTGAGTGGATAACAGAAATTTCTCTAAGGTTCCACATAAATGTATAACTGTTATAGTTTACAGAAGCAAAAATGAATCGATGTATTATATATATAAAAAAATTTTAATGCTGAAATTGTTAACTTATTTAAAATATACAATTGTTTGAATTTATAAAAATATACATTTAATGCATTTTTGAATATTTTGATTGTTTATATAAATTATTTATGAAGGGTATTTTTTTAGTATTATTCTAAAAGAAATTATTTATGCATATGGATCAAAAGTATGTGTTAAGGCTGCCTTAACCATTTGTATTTTTTTGTCAACTTGGCGAGCGCCAAGGCGTCCGCCATTTGGGTTGTAAGAAAGAACTTTGGCGGGAAACGCCAGTTGAAGGTCAGGCTGCGTGCCTAGCAGACGTATAGTCTCGAATCATTAAAGTTTTTTAGGAAATACAGTCCATTGTTGTTTATTTAGTTAAGTTTATTTGTCTCTCCAGTATACATTAATATAATTTTGTTACACATAGATTAAAATTTGCTGCTTTGGTTAATTTTTCAATTTTATTTGATAATTTATAAAAATTTTTAGTATGATTTCATTAGTTGTCAGTATTTTCTGTTTCATTTAGAGCAATTCAATCTACGGAAACCTTTATGTCTTTTCTTGGACTTAACAAACCTGCTCGTAGTGAAAATCTAATTAATCAAGATGCAGCAGATGTAAGTAAAAGAAAAGAAGTAATTGTATTTTTCTTGATTTCAAATGTTTTAAAAGATTATATGCAGGGTGAATTTTAATTGACCTTTGACTTTGAACTAAAATAACTTATTGGAAGTAGTAAAACGACTTTCCTCTTATTAAAAACTGCAATGAAAAATTTAACTTTAAATACACCCAAGAGACTTTCATATATTTTCTTATTAAAACTTTCATTAATACCTTAGAAATATTTAATTGGTTTATTAATGTTTGAGAACATCTATGAAAGTCTGTTGTACTTTAAATAGCATAAATATCAGTTTTGAACAAGACAATTATATCAAGATAGCAGTACCAAGTTTGATCTTCAAGTGAAAATGACAGTTTGAAAGACTTCTTAAAAAAAATTTGTAACACAAACTTTTTTGCAATTCTATTCCACAGCGCATATTTAGAGCCACAACTAATGGACATCAATAAGTTATTTCTAAGTTGTAAATCAATTATAACTTACTCAGCATATATTAACACTTTCATACCTTTGCATTTTAAAAAAAAAACCTAATGATTTGTTGCTTGTTTTTGTAGGCTTTTGAAAGGAAAGCATTCCTTATTTTTGTGCTAAAAGCAAAATTTAGCCTAAATTTTTTGCAATTTATACAACAAAATGTTCTTTCAATCTTATCTTTTATATAATATCTCATGCATTTGTATTTAATAATTCAGCATCTAAAGAATTGCTGAAAATGTATATCAAATAAGTTATTTTGTTTAACCCTTTAACGCGCGGTGGTATCTCTCTGAAACCACCATTTTCTAAAAAATATCTCTAAACGCGCAATGGTATTTCAATGAAACCATTGATCCTAAACATATCTTTTAACTCTTATAAAAGACACTAGATGTCAGCACGAGACAGAAAACTCTTATTTCTGTGAGAAAAATGCATCATTTTAAAAGCCTTTTTTTAACAACTTTCAAAAAGATTTTTTTTAGCAAATAAAAATAGACAAAAATTCTAAGTAAGGTATGTACATTTTTGCGGCATATGCTGTTCATAGCATAACTAATTTTTAGTATGATAAATAATGAAAAGAAGTGCCTTATATAAAGATATTTTCGGGTGGTTTCAAACTGATACCACTGCGCACCTAGAACATGAAAATTGTCCGTTTCTTCTCCGGCTTATAGCACGCACACGTGAGAGATTTAGCCCTTTTTTTTCTTTTCTTTGACTCAGGCAGTGAAATAACTAATAATTTATGGGGGTTTTGCCATTGATTTGGGGGAGGGGTTTATTATTTCGGTATTACTGCATGGTTTTAATAATTTAATAATAAAGAAACAATGAAAAAAAAACTTTACTGGCTATTGCAGTTGATTTCAATCGCTTATAGTTATATTTTGTATTTAATATTAAAAAGTAATTCTAATATTTAATATTGCATATTTTAGTAAATTTATTACAAAATATATAAAGAATATACTTACAAATCTGACGCAAATCATATATATTGTTCATCCGAGAATTATGTCATAGGTGCGCGGTGGTACTTCTATGAAACCACCTCCCCCCACAAGGGGGGGGGGGAAATGTACTCTAATTTTTTTAAAGGTATTTTCTCTGTTCTTTGGTTCCATACATTGCATTTATAATTTTATTTTGAAAAATTCAGCGAATTTATTTTTCCGCGCTTCAAAGGGTTAAACCAGATAATTATCTTTCCTCTCAAAAAATGCTTGTTTGTGTGTGTAAGAATTCAGTGACACATTGATGGGAACTATGGAATTTTTTGCACGTTCTGGGAAGGAAACTGAGGGACAACGTGTTACATACATATTAAATTTTTGTAGAGGCCTGTTTTATAGTGTGTTAGATTTGATTCCCAAAATATTATGGTTTAAGTCCGTCATACTCTTAATTTGTTTTCAGATGAAAAATTCTGTAATTATTTTCCCTTACCTACATGTATCCTTTTTTCTATGCAGTGCATACACTTCTTAATAACTGTGTATAGAATATTTAATTTTTATAATAAAAAGGGAGATATGTTCCATGATAACTGAATACTGTGCTAATTGAAGTAACAAACTTTTTTTATATGATTCGAAAAACTGCGTGGGAACTTTTATATTTTTAACACACACACATTTATATGTTTTACGCTTTTTACATTTCTATAGTGTACATTTATCAAAAAAAATTTATATATTTAACATTAGTATTTAAATATATACATATTACATAAAAAAAAACCCTTTAAAATAAATGTGCTAAAAATAACATTGCTGTTTGCAACATTGCATAACATTATTGCTGTTTACTGATAATAAGCACTTTCATTTACTGCATTAAAAATCATTATTCTGGCTAGGATGATCTACATCCTGTTGCTTAAATCCAAAAAATGTGCATCTGATAATGACATTTTAGTTTAGTTGAAATGACTGTTTTTAAAATATTTCACAGTACTTACTTTTAAAAAATTCTTTTAGTTTTCCAATTTTTTTTTTTTTTTATAATTCTTGGTACCTAGCAAAAAAAGTCTTCATTTCTTTATGGAGCTTTAAGGCACATTCTACATTTTGGATTAATGTTAAAAAATGACTTTTGAGACTTGCACTAAGTGCTAAGTCCCCAAAAATTAAGTTACTAGTTAATTGATGAACTTCTCTTTCAATTTTGCTATTATTGTTATGTTACATATTAGATCATTTAAATCATCCTTATTAAAATGTTTGCACATCCTAAAAACTTTCTCTAAACTGATCAGGGATCATAACAATCTATTTTTAATAATTTAAAAGTGAAACAGCTTTTTAAAAAAAGGAGGAGGACCTTTTAGATTGTATTATTTCAAAACCATAAGACCTAATACTACAAAATGTGACTTGTAAAATTAAATATTTGCATAAAATATCAAAGTTGTTTATTGTGCAATATATTTATTTATATTCATTTTTATTAGCTCATGCATGCTTCAAATATTACAAGAGCTTGCATTAAAAGATGCACTTATCCAAGTGATCCTGAAGTAAGAAATTTATTTCATTTCTTAAAAAAATATTGAAATTGCATTTTTAAAATCAATTCAAGTTATTGTTATCTACTTTTCATTCACAGATTGCCCAAAAAGGGAATTTTGTTCATCCTTTAAGTGATTTAACAGAAGAGGTGATTTATCGCAATCCTGCTGCCGAATATGTTATTGGTGTTATACATAAAATTGTTCAAATAATTAAGTAAGTTTATAGATATATAATATTGTTGTAAGATATATATGTTGAGTTATATTCTTATTGTGTTTTTAACTTGTTATTTTATATTTTTACAGGGTATTAAACGAGTTATATGATTCAGAAGTAAAACAAAATTTTCATTTAGATTATTCTAAAATCTTGGAATTGACCGAAAGTGACAAAAACTCTGCTTTAGGTACATTTAATTCTTTCTGGTAACTTTATTTTAAATGCACGTATTTCAAGTTTTAAATTGAAATATATAAAATAATTTAACTTGCCTTATTACAATTTTTCTCTAACCTCTATTTTTCTATTTAATTTATTCAGTAATAAATATTTCCATAGAACAGATTGATAAAACTATATGCATAAATGTTATAGAAGTAATACTATAAATTAGCAATTTTAGGGTGCACAAGTAACTTAAAAGAGATATGTTTGTTTTAAAATGATTTACAAAAAAATACCTTCTCTTCAAGACGTTTCCCTATAAAACAAGTTGTGATCAATGCTTTAGAAACTAGACAAGTATTGAATTTTTTAAAATCAAAACTAACTATTATATCCATTTTTAAGTCAAGCCTTTACATGGAACGCTTATGTTTGAATCGTTATTGCTTCTATTATTTGTTGTCTTGTATGTTTATTTCTTCAACACTTAGACGATGACATTATGAAATTCATGCATAATAAGGTTTTGAAAGTAGATGCTTTGAGCAGTATTTTTGTTGTTTGAATAATAAATACTATAACAATTTATTTTTCATTTTAAGGAAAGAATACTGTTTGCATATCTTGTTTATGATATTGAAGAAAAATCTGAAAAATTAGTTATTTTAATTAAAAGGGCACTTCATACATAAGCTTAGACATAAAATAGCTTAAGATATTGCCAAAAGGCAAATGCCAAAATACTTTTATGAACACCTCCTGGGTTTATCCAAAGCGAAGCTAAAAAAAGGAGTATTTTCTGGACCTGACATCAGGAAATTGATGAAAAAGATCATTTTGAGGTCAAAAATGGGAACAGCTGGGAAATTTTTTTAAACAAGTTGTAACCAGCTTTCTGGGAAGCCAAAAAGACCTAAATTACAAATCTGTTGTAGGAGATACAGTAAAGAAATTAAGTTTAGGAGATACAGTAAAGAAATTAAGTTAATGGTGCATAGTATAGGTTTAAAAACATTTTCATCGTTTGTACCTTAACTATTTCCTTGAAAACTTCAAGTGGAGTTTATAAAGCGCAGATTAAATATTTCATCAAGACAAAGGAAAGGCAAAGATAATTTCGAGGAAAGTAGGCTATCAGCATGATGGCGAGCTATACCTAGATCTTGAAGATAAATGATTCCAAGCAGAAAAAAAAAATTTTGAAATGGGATCACTTTTATAAGGGTTTATAATCTTGATAAAATTATTTACCATTTAAAATATGGTAGAGGTAGGATATGAATATAAAATATACATACACTGGTCAATGAATTAGAAACTGAGGATCAATTTTTATTGGATCACCTTTTGCACATATAGCCGCTCTGATTTGTTCCGGCATTGGGTCTACATACTTCTGGAGTGCATTTACATGAAGAGAGTACCATGCATTGGCTATGCAATTTTTTATATCTTATATAAGTTTAGATGGAAGGAAAGTGCTGTTAGATGTGTCTTTCCTCCGTATCCCACACATTTTATCTGCGGTTAAGATCCTGGCTAAGTAGTGGTGTTGGAACTCAGACTGATGTTCAGCAAAGCAATTTTGAACACTTCTGGCATGATGTATATTTGCATTATCATCAATAAAGTATCCATCCCCATCAGGGTAAAAATGGAACACTTCAGATTGCATTTCATGTGCCAGTATATCTTTGTTTGCCCTTGAGAAATGCCATTTCCATGCCAGCAGAACATGCCCCTTATCATGACACTCAAACGAGACTCTTGTATAGTGCAAGATGAATTCATGGCTTTCTGGGGTTCTTGCCAAATTCGGTGTCTTCCATCAGGGCAAAAGAAATGTGTAGTGCAATTCTTCCAATTACATTACCCGTTTCCACACCTCAAATGTCCAATGTCTTCTTTCCCCACATCACTGAAAGCAAATTTTTGCTTTTCGGGCAGAAATGAGTGGTTTTCTAACAGGCACTTGACTATACATTCCTATTCTCTGCCCATGGTTTGAGCTGAAATCTGTTGGGAAGAGCCTTGGTTGATGTTTTGCATAAATTGCCGCGCAGTAAAGTCCCTGTTCTGCCATACAATTTGCAAGAGATGCCGCCGATCACATTCTTGGAAAACTACTCTAACCAAGTAATGACTTCTAGGGAAGGACTGTGAGCTCACTGATTCCAACTTTTGTTAACTTTAGATATGGCTGCTTTTGAGAACTCAGTGAGATTTGCTGTCTTTGAAATCGCGGCTTTTGCCAAACGGGCACCAGCAATGTTTTTTTTTTCAAATGGTGAAAGATGTGTCGTTTTTCCCATTTTACTTCATTTGTCTTAAAAAGCACTCTTACACCTTACTTATACTAGCATTCTAACATGTAACTCCAACATTAAAAAAAATTGCATACTTTATCCCTAGCTTACATTCAAATGCATATCTAAAAGGTTTATAATTCATTGGCCAGTATGTGTATATTCATTATGAAATAAAAAATGTAAACTTTTCGTTAATTTACCCCAAATATAGAAGCATTTTATAAAGGCCTTTCTTGAGAGAGAAAAAAATGTTTCATTTTTAGAATCAGCACTTAATATAAAAATCAGCTATATATATAAATTTTTTTAGACCTGTGTTATTGAAGGAAAATGTTAGATTTTATCAAAATTCTTGGTAATTGCGAAACTATTTTTATAATTTTATTTATTTTGAAAAACCACAGCTACATTTTCTCCTTCAAGTTTATCTGTACATATTCGTGGAAATATTATAATGCCTTAAAAATATAATTCAATAAAAATTCATGTACTGAATAAAAATTTTTTAAAGTATTTTTTTAATGAAGAAAACACAATAATGTTTGAATATTTGTTAAACATTTTATTTTACCAGTGTAATTGCTATACTTAAAGCATGTCAGGACCCTCTACACCGACAATGTAACCAGTTATGTTATGTCAATGTAATGTCAACAGTTATGTTCTAATTTACAGTTTGCATAAGAAATTGCAGTTCTTATAAAACATTTTCAAATTCTGATTGTTTTTATATAACTAAGTTGTTTATTAACAGTGTTTTCTGCTTAGAACCAACTTGTACTTATATTGTATAATACTGAATTATGAAAGAATGACTTACTTTTGTCAGAGCTAAAATCTGTATTTATGTTTTTAAAATTGTTCATATCATTTAGAATATTTTACTAAAGTAAGTGTTAATATAGAAATTTCACATCATTTAATTTGTTGCTGTTACTAATGCCACCTGTCCGACGTAGTCAGATCTAGGCCCACGAAATTCATCATGGCATTGAGCTATATTGTACGCCTGTCGTTAGCGTAAGCACATCATTTAATTTTAATGTATTAAATGTTAAATTAGTACTCTCCAGAAATGTGAAAGATTTAAAGTCTTTCACATTTCATTATGTTTATGATTGATTATGTTTTCATTTAAAAAATTTAAAATTTAGTGTATAGATGAGAAAAAAAATTTTCATTTGAGTATTTTTGTGAAAAATCCAGGAATTTTGCTTCAAGTTCTCAAATGCTCATGTACATATAATTGTCAATCAATAATATTTTACACGAACATTTTGAACAGGTTATAGTTATTTATATTTGCATATTTATATGAACTTATAAATGCTGATTATGCTAAAAAAAAGTGTATGCATTTTTTAAAAAAAATCATATAAATATATTTATTGGCTTTCATAGGTATTCCACTGAATACAGAAAATTCTCTCCATCAAAAAACGCCTTTTGAACGTATGAAATGTTATCTTCAACAACTGAATGATAACTTGTAAGCTGAATTAATTTCTCTTACTTTTTAATTTAGTTGTTTGAAATACTTTTTAATATGTGTTGAATGTAATTCTGAAATAGTTGTATTTTTGCAATATTTAAAAAGAAAATTAACTTAACTAAATGTGGTAATAAACCAAAATTCATTGGAGGTAACCAGAAGCCAGAACTAGCTTAATAACGTAAAGATATTTCATAGTAATACTATGATCATATAGAAATCATGCATGCCAATGAGTTGAAAAAAAGAAATATTATATTGAATTAAAGAAAAGGAGCTTAATTTAGTAAGGGAATTAAAAATGCTGTGTAACATAATTTTTATATGTTGCTCTAAGTATTGAGACATTTGTGTAGAGTCTAGTTGTTATTAAATGGCTTGGGTAAAAAAATATATATTTGCCTTATGAAAAAAAAATTGGGTTTTGTGTAGGCTACAACCTCTTTCTTAATGTAAAATACAATCTAAAATGAAATACTGAATTTTTTTATGATTAAATAATATTTTTTATTCAGATCATAGCAATTAAAGTAACTAATCTATTTTTTAAATTAAACTTTTGCTAATATTTAATTTGTTAAAACTTATATTGTATATTACACTTTCATAACCTGTTACAAATTAGCTTTCAATACCCTCTCTGGGTTACTTTTTCTGTTAACATCTTTTATAGCAAGTTTTATGGAATAAATATATTCAACATGCAACTTATATTTAAGGTTTAGTGTAAGTGCATGTTTGAATACATAGTATAGTTTTTGAACTTCGATATTAGGCAAGAAATATTCAAACTAGAAGATATATGGTATATTATTTAATGCTCTCATTGTAAATTTACTTGAAAAATTATTTTTATTTGTTCATAACTAAATCAATATTAGGTCAAATTGTCATAGGTCAAATATAAATCAATCATTTATATGTTTATATTTTTTACTTTCAACCAAAGAAATGTATTTAATATATCAGTTTTTATTAATAATTATAATTTAATTTTTTTCTCCCTTCTATTTCCAAGTTTTTCTCTTTCTTTCCTTTTATGACTTTTTTAAAATCTGAAGCAACCCTTCTCCTGTTTTAATTAGGTTTAATTTAAAATATCTAATATTATTTATTCTGTAAGATTTGTATAAATAGCTTATCTTACTGATATATCTACAATCTATACCATTTATATGCCATATTGATTTATCATACTCTCTTCAAATAATACATACTAAGATAAAATCGTGAATAATGTACTATAAAAATGTTAGAAAAGTAAAATCCAGTCCTTTTTTTAATTAATATTATATAAAATGGGAGAATGACACTTATTCTTTCTATCACAATTAATTGTACTGTTTTGTCAAAGTCGCAAATTCTTTATATTTTGTCTCAATGTCTTTGGCACAAATCATAGCATGCACTTATCTTAGCAATGATTCTATCAAATTGTTCCATGTCTGATTTCTACAACTGATAGGCCAATCAAATATGTGAATTAACCCTCTTGTTTTTGAAAATAACACACATTTGCACATTGCAAGTACACCCTGGTGTTAACATATTGAAAAATTCCATCACCATCAAGAAAGAAGTAATCAATTGATAAAGTAAGATGATCGATCAGTAGGTTTACATATTCAAGAGGACCTCATTTTATTGCAGCATTTTGTTGCCAAACCAAGACCATGATGACAGAAAGTCCTTAGATCATAACACTTCCTTTAAAATCTGGTATAGTGGATACAATGCATGAGTACAATGCTTCACATACTTTTCTTCTAAACTTGATGAGAACACATTGTTGGAAGGGAACTGATCTGGACTCATCTGACTACATGATCTGTTGCCATTGTTAAATGGTTTAATATGTGCTCTTTTGCAAATGGCAGTCCTTTTTCAATCATTTTATTTTGCATTAATTCTTTAATTCCATTCCTCTGAGTGTTATCTTTTTTGTTCAAGTGGAAAGGACTTAGCTTTGCTTTTTGGAGCTGTTTGTAAGTTCTTGCTTTGATTCTTGGCAATGAGATATTACTAATCATTTCAATAATCTTTAGTCATAATTGCTTAGAATTGCTTTTTGACCACACATTTTCTACTGGGAGTTAGTCAATTCACATTTTTCTGAGAATTAATAATACAATGTTCATCATTTTAGTAATCTCCCTGCAAGATCTTTATCTTTGAAGTAGACCCTTTTTTTTGTTCTGACACATCTTTTTCTTGGCCCTATAAAACTCTTTCTTCCATTATTATTTTTAAATGATAAATTTTCACCTTTTCCAAACACTATTTTACACTATTTAAAGAAAGTAACAAGTAATACTTTTTAAATTTTTATTTTACTAAAATGCTGAGCAAGTTAAATTCTGTGTAATGTAATGAATTCAAAATAATTTGCATGTAAAGTTTCTCAATTAATGATGAAAATTTAAAAGATGTTTTGATAAAAGATTCTTTGAATTAAACTTTAAAATAATTATGAAATATTTTCATCCATTTTCATACTTAAAATTTTTTTATGAATGAAATCTAGCAATTGAACAAAAAGTAATAATCAATCAGATGGAACAAAAGAAGCAAGAAATAAAGATTAGGAAAAAACTTTATAAAGATGTATTTTTTATTTTATTTTATCTGTAGGTTATATATTCTTGGCAGTTCTGCTGAAAAGCTTGGTATTGATTTCTACAACTATCCTCTTATATTTAGCCTTGCAAAAGAAAATATTTTCTACAAATGTGAATACTTGCCAACTCTGAGTGTCAAACATTTAATTCATATCCTTTTGTCTTGTTATCAATTTTATAACTAAAACTTAATTAGATTATGTTTTTATTGAAAGCATTTTCTGTGTGTATTAGGTATTAATTCAAAAATTACTTATCTAACACTGGTATATATTTGTAGAGTAGAACCTGTTTTTGTGCAGTCCTTTTTTATGCAATTTTATTTTTGTGCAATTTGTTTCATGTGATCCAAATTTCAATGTCTATGGTGCCACTGTAAGGTTTTCCATCAATGTACAAATGTGCACTTCAAGACATTCTGTTCATTGGTTAGTCTCTCAACAATGTACATTCAACTGCTTTCTCTCAAGACGCTAACAGCTCTTGATTGAAGATGAATCTTTCAATGGCTGTAGCATTATCAATAATTAGTTAGATTAAAAAGACCGAGGGCATCAAACTCAAAGGCTGATTTGGTCCAAACAAACGAGGCTTAACATTAAGTGGGCTGCAAAAAATCAGTATTCATAGAAATGTAGGTTTATTTCAAATAATACATTGTAATAAACATATATTATTGTGTGTCGATATATTAACTGGGTCACAAAATATTCGTTGCAGACCTTATGTGGTTCGTAGGTCACGAGTTTGACACCCCTGATGCAGATGGACAAGAAAAACCTTATTCTTTGAGAGCAGATAAAATATATACAAGGATCCAGCTTTCCAACAAATGGGAAAAGCATTTTCTTAAAATAGATACCAATTCCGAATGGAGTTTGAAATTCCAAAACGAGCTTCGTTCATGCATATCTGGTTATTGTGATGTTTACCAGCAGGATGACCAGCCGATTGTCATCGCAAAAACTTATTGGTTTCTTTATGATGCCAAAAAATAAATCAATTGAAACTGTTATCTTCAAGTGACAAAAACAATTGAGAACTAATTCATCACAGGAAGATGCACAATGTGGATTACAATGAGTAGCAGTGAATTATTTATGTGCTTCTGGTTATTCATTGTATTTCTGGAGAGTGAAAACTTCTCCAGAAATACAAAGTTTTTAAAATGTTTCCATGTGTAATTTAATTATTAATTTTGCTTGCACTTTCTCATACATTTCATAAATAATTGATGTATTCTCTAAGTGCATATTTTTATGCGGTCCTTCTCTTCTGCATAAAAAATTTTTCTGTAGTATATTGTCAAAGTTTGTTATATGTAAATATTTATGAAATTTTCAAATATTTTTTCTTTGTGGGATATCTTTTTATGCTACCCCTATCTACCTCACAAAAACAGGTTTTATTGTATTCATATTTTAGTTAGCTAGTTTTAGGAATTTTCAGTTATTGAATAAATATTAAAACTTAAGCTGAAATTTTTAATCAGAAAATGTGTTTTGTCTCAACTTTATATAAAGTAATAAAAATAATTCTCAAAACTAATTTAACATTCATTTAATAAACATTCCCATATATTTATTAGATTAAAAATGTTAAAGTTGTATTTATATTTGTAATTGAATTTTTCTTAACGTCATCTAACGTAACTTTTTAAGACCATTTTTTATTCATTGTCCTCCTAAAGAATATGATAAACTGATGAATGTTTTAGCAGCTTTTTGTCCATTTATGCTTCAGGTAAGAAGTACTTTTGTAATTATAATTCTAATTTATTTGTGTAGAATTTTGAATAAGTGCACTAGTTAATTTTTTTAAAATTTCTTAAGTATTTAATTTGTAATACAAAGGATTAATGCTGAACATACTAAGATTTAACACATACCTATTACTACTGTAATAAAACGAGTTTTTTTTACTGGTTATGGCATGTTTAGTGTTAATTATAGTTATTAGATTAATATTATTAATAATAAAGTTTGGTACTTTTGCAGTATACTGTCAACCAATTAGGTCAAATAAAAAATGTTGGCAAATTGCTGTCTCTGTTTCCACACATGTGCAAAAACAGATTTGCCCATGTACACCTTCCATATTAGCCAGTGAACAAATAAATTGGGAAAGATTTAGACCAATTTTTTTCATGAAAAGCATGTACATGTGAAATAAATAAAAAATCTAATAACTGCATTATTCAGGTAGCCAATATGCCGTATTTATTTTATAAATTGCAACAAAGGACTCTTTACCTAAATATCACCCCATAAACTCCCGTAAATACAAATTCCATTCCTGTCATGTAGTTTTGCAATCAAATTTATTGCATTGGAGCATGCCTAGGAATGTTTTTTTCATTATTGACTGCATACTGTGACATTTTCTAATTTGACATAATTGTTTTAGTGCATGAAAGCGACAAATTTTTTTTATAGATTTGTTATTATATTTACAGAAACTTAATGCTGTCTGGGACAAATTCAAATTGAAGTATGGATCATGGTATGAAAATTCATTGTTTTTATAATGCATTTTTATCAACGGTACTTAACCAGTGTTTTGGTGATATTTTACACATTAAAATATATATATATATACATATTTCTTGAAATATGTTATATATTTTTTTATATTCAGAACTTTTAAAAAATGTAATGATGTTATTGTCATTACTTTCTATTGTGTTAATGTTTCACTATTTTCTCCCCCCCCCCCAAATTACTTTAGTATGAATTATGAAGATCCACAAACAGAAACAGAAGAAATAGTGCAGGACCAATTAAATAGAGTTCTCACAAGAGAATATGTTGGTTTCTTAGGTAAGTAGTTTTTGTATTACTTGAAAACAAAGTTTTAAAATTGTTTTTAATTATAACCTACATTATGTCACAAATTTGCAATAATAAAAAATGTGTTGCAGCTTAAAAAATTTGGGAACAATTTAAAAATATGCAGTGTCTCCCCCCCCCCCCCTTCATGTATTAGGCTATAAGAAAAAATAAATCTTGGTTCTCTTTTGATGAAAAAATCTTTTTGATCTTTACAAAAATGTTAATGTTGATTAAAACACTTTTTAAAAATATTACAAAAATTAAATTATTTTTCTTAGGAATCTTAGATTGTGTTTTTTTTTTAATTTAAAATTTTCATAAAAATATTTAAAATTTAATAAAATTCCTTGAAGAAACATATAATTACAAATTTTTTTCAGATTTTATTGCATAGCAAAGTTTTTTAAATGCTTAGTTTGAATTTTTTTTTTAACATTTATAACTGTCCAATTTTATTTCAATAAACGTTTCTAGCACTATATTCCTTTTTTTTTTCTTGTTGAAAATAAGTACTTATTTTTTCATTTAATCAAAAAATTAAATGAATGCTTTCAAGTATAAATAGCTTTATTTTTCCATTTGAAATTATGAGTTTTGTTGGATGTAATTTTCTTGAATGGGGGGGGGGGGGTATACGATAAACATAAGTCTCAATACATTGTAATGCTATATATTATAATTGCATCTTTTAATATCCTGTGTTCAATAAACTTTAATGCATTACATATATATGCAGATCTTCAATTCTTGATAGGATAAAAATTCATAACATATTAGAAACATTTAAATTTTTCAAAATTATTTTTTTGCGATGTTGGGGGGGGGGAGTTAACTGACATTAATCATTGCTTCTGATGTTATTTATTTACAGAGAGTCTTTTAACTCAATCCTACTCTCCAATAAAAGATAATAAAATGGAAAGTGATCAAAAAGATCCAATTTATGGAAATTCTTATAAATTTACAACAGAATTTGGTCTAAAGATTATGGAAACAGAGGTATTTACAATTCTTGTTATTTTAACTATTGCTTGTCATTTACTATATTTTATATAACCATACAGTGAACAAATTTTTCTCTTAAGTGTAAATTTACAAGTATTCTACCAAGAAAAATAATCCTAGTGTGAAGCAATAAAATTCAATTGCATATGATTGGTATATGTTTGCTCAAAGAACATACTAATTTATAATATGTATGACATATTATTTCTGTTTTTTTAAACATAATTTATGCTTAAAACTTCTGACAAGATTCTGATTACAAAAGTTTAACCTAAGTAAAAGTACATAAAGACAACAAGATTTTACTGACTTTTTTTTTCTTGTGTCATCCCATTACTCTTTGTAACTTATGACAGAATATGAAGTGGTGGATTGGGAAAAGGTAAAAACTTGAAAAAGGAGGAGAGATCTTAACAGTGGAGGACTGATTTAAATACTTGATTATAGGAAAAATTATTGGTTGTAGCAAGTTGTATATTAAAATGCAATCAAAGGGAGAGAAAAAATGGAGAAGTGTGTACTAAATACTAATCATTGATTATTTTAGTTGTAGACTATCACAGTAATAACTTAAGCATTGTTTAAAATGGATTTTTATTAGTGTTTAATGCAATTTTTTACAATGTATTGATTACTGAAAAATGTAACTGAAAAAAAATTAAAATATAAAACTTTTATGTTTTATTACAAAAAGTATTGTTACGTAGATCGGGGTTCGAGGATTTTATGCAAAATCAGTCGTAAATAACAAGGCAATTCCTTAAGAGCGAAGAGTATTTATTGGAGTAAATAAATCCCTGAAAATACAGGATTCAACAGCAAAATTCGCAGAATAATTAACAGAAGGATTTCACACCTTCAACAGCACTCAGACACAATAAGCAGTGTCTAAAATTCACGTATGTAAATGACTATTCACAAGCACAGCCAAGCTCATCAAATTCAAGACAAGTCTTCTAATCCCTAATCAAAACAGTGCTCACTACTCGCTGGTTAAAATCAGACTGACCATTGCGGCGAGTCTCTCTCTATTTTTTATAGCAGATGCCGAAATTTCTGGAAAGATGCACTCGCGCCACAGATTGTGAAATTAGTGGATTTCTCTACTAATTTCTAGAAGAATCCAGAGGGTTCCGAACTCGCCAATGTCGCCAACTTGGGCGCCAAAAATTATGCCAACTTGGCTCTATCGCCAATATTTCGCCAAGTTCCCATTGAATCGCCATTATAACGTAAGGGACGGCTTGCTTGTGAATATTACAATCTTAACGTGAAATAAATATAGAGTAAAGTAATATAAAGGCATTGAATATCCAAATACAAATTATTTACATTATTTTATACAAAATTCGTAACACTGCCCCCTCCTCAAAGACTGCACGTCCCGGGCAGTACAATCCCTGAGTAAGAGGCATCTATTTACAGACATAACCTATTCACATAATAATCGAATATAAAGTAACAAATACTCAACAGCAAAAAGCAAATAAATTCAAAATACAAACAGAAATTACAACACTAAAATAAAACTAAGAAATTAGAAAAGAGTTAAATAAATCACATTATTTACAAAATAATTAGTGACCATGGTCTGAACTTAGGTACCTTATTCTCCTTGGCCAAGGTAAGGGGCCTGCCTATTATAATGTATTACCTTCGGTTTTGTGTGTGGTGATTTCTGTATCTGAACCACAACGTCATTCAGTCTTTTTAGGACTGTGTAAGGACCTTCCCAGTTGGTCTGCAGCTTCGGAGAGAGTCCTTTGCGACGTTTTGGATTCTATAACCACACTTTGTCGCCTTCGTGAAAGTCGTGTCCGGTTGATCTTGCGTCGTATCAGGTCTTCATCTTCTCTGAAGCCACGCCGATTCTTTCCCTGGCCAAATGATGCATTTCCTCAATCCGTGCCGGGAGTTTCTCGACATACTCCTCAGGCGCCAAAGGAGCATCTGGTGGCCGGCTGAACAAAAGATCTGCAGGCAAACGAAGAGCAGCTGGGATGAGGAATAACTGGTGGTCTCGTGAACGGCACTCCTGTAGGCAAGCAGGAAAAGATGCAGTTTTTGGTCCCAGTCCTGTTGATTACTGGATACCAGGAGAGAGAGGCTGTTCAGGATGGTCCGATTAAACCTCTCTACCATGCCGTCAGACTGAGGGTGTAAAGCTGTTGTCTGGGTTTTGTCAATGCCAAGTATCTCGCACAGTCTCTTGCAAACGGAAGAATCAAAGTTTCTTCCCTGATCGGAGTGCAATTGTAGAGGAACTCCATATCTTGAGATCCAGTGTTGAACTAGAACCTCTGCAACAGTCGGGGCCTCTTGGTCGGATATAGGATAGGCTTCAGGCCACTTAGTGAAGTAGTCCATGACAACCAGGATGTTGTTGCCATCTGATGATCTAGGAAGTGGGCCTAAGATGTTGAAAGCTATTCGTCTGAAAGGTGCTCCTACATTATACAGCTAGAGTCTTCCTCTGGTGCGTTTTTTTTTTGGACCTTTACGTGCAGTACAGGGATCACATGTGCGACACCACTTCTCAACGTCACTCCGCACATTGTTATAGTAGAAGTGCTCTCGAACTTTTTATAAGGTTTTCATAACACCAAAATGACCACCAGTTGGACTGCCATGGAGTTCGTTTAGGACTGTCGATATTCTTGTCTTCAGGAGTATTAATTGCCACCTGAATGCTTTTTCATCGACAGACTCCCATTTTTGATATAAAACACCATTTCTCAGGTGCAGAGAGTCCCAAAGAGCCCAGTAACGCTTCGTTGTAGGAGGGAAAGAGGCGATGTCTTGCCAGCTGGGCTTTTGACCAGATGACTCTTTGAATTCTATGATTGATTTCATTTCAGGGTCAGCCTGTTGATGTTTTCGGACGCTCTCATTATTCCACGGGTCCGATTCCAATGTCGATGGCGTTATACTTAGCGGACTACTGGATCTATTACGCCAAATTTCTTTTCGATTCCCGAGCAGTGTTTACTCCTGTCTTCTTGAAGGGACACCTCCATTTCTCTTTGCTGATCCTTTTCGGTTTCCACACACTCTCTTAGACTCAATTACAATTGCATGGTAAGGATCTTCCTGATTTACTCGAGGGCAGCTGCTTCTCAGATGCCCTGCTCCACCGCAACCCCAGCACTTTGTGTAGCAATCTTCCTTATTTGTTCGGGGGCAGTTACTTCTGAGATGCCCTGATTCACCACACTCCCAACACGTGATGATACGTCTTTTCTGTTTTGGACGTTGAGCCATTAAAGCTTGAATTTCATCTCTTAATTTCTCAATCTCCTTTATCCACGGAAATTCACAGGGCGCATCTGCAGGCACTCTTGCTCATCGGATGGAATGGTTGTCCCTGAGACTGGCTTGAGTGGCGGCTTCAAATTTCAGGGCAGATTTTAGATCTTGAACATCTGCTATTCTTACAGCCTTCTGCATTTCTTCATCTTTCAGTCCGTCCACGAAATACTCGAGGGAAATCATTTCTCGCACATTTGCTGAGAAATCTGAGAAAGCTAAGCTGGCGAGCCTTTTTATTTCGAAGACTTACTCTTGCAAACTTTCACCGGTTTTCTGAATTCTTGTTTTCAACTGCAGGCGAGCATAGTATTTGGGGTATTTCTGTCCGAACCAAAGATCCAGAGCATTATAGAGGGAGTTCAAATTTAGCAGCTCTGTGTCGGGAAGAGTCAGAAGTACTTCAGCGGCTTCTCCTCTAAGGGATACCGCTAATTGACATGCTTTGATCCGTTCAGTCCATCCATTGGCTTCAGATATTATTGAAAATTGAATCTTGTACACCTCCCAGTTGGTTTTTCCGTCATAGGTGGACAGTTTCACCGACACTGGAGAGGCAGGCACAAACTTGTTTTCGTTCGTCATATTCTCGCAAACTAGAAGCTTCTTTTCAAGATCTTGTACTCCCTGGCTAAAATTTCCAGTCACTTCTTCAATTCTTGCTTCAACTTGCTCTTTAATCCTTTTTATTTCCATTTTCTCTTCAACTGCTGCGATTTTCTTTTCTAAAGTATTTCTCAGCTCTTCTTGGCCTATTTTCAAGGCATTATTGCCTTCCAACAGAGCCGTCAGTTGCTCCTCCATCGCTCTTGTTATTGGCATAAAATCCCACTTCTGAAACCAAATTGTTACGTAGATCGGGGTTCGAGGATTTTATGCAAAATCAGTCGTAAATAACAAGGCAATTCCTTAAGAGCGATGAGTATTTATTGGAGTAAATAAATACCTGAAAATACAGGATTCAACAGCAAAATTCACAGAATAATTAACAGAAGGATTTCACACCTTCAACAGCACTCAGACACAATAAGCAGTGTCTAAAATTCACGTATGTAAATGACTATTCACAAGCACAGCCAAGCTCATCAAATTCAAGACAAGTCTTCTAATCCCTAATCAAAACAGTGCTCACTACTCGCTGGTTAAAATCAGACTGACCGTTGCGGCAAGTCTCTCTCTATTTATAGCAGATGCCGAAATTTCTGGAAAGATGCGCTCGCGCCACAGATCGTGAAATTAGTGGATTTCTCTACTAATTTCTAGAAGAATCCAGAGGGTCCCGAACTCGCCAACTTGGTCGCCAAAAATGATGCCAACTTGGCTCTATCGCCAATATTTCTCCAAGTTCCCATTGTATCGCCATTATAACGTAAGGGACGGCTTGCTTGTGAATATTACAATCTTAAGATGAACTAAATATAGAGTAAAGTAATATAAAGACATTGAATATCCAAATCCAAATTATTTACATTATTTTATACAAAATTCGTAACAGTATATATATAATTAGCAAATCTTATTTAAATGCAAAAATTTTGCAAAAAATTGTTGCTTTAAAAACTGCTTAAACCTTTAAGAATGATCATCAAAATCTAAATTATGTATAAAAATTGATTTATCATAGTCAGTTACTATATCACCAAAGATGAAAAATTAATATATTTAATGGAAAGTTTCAAAAGAGTATCTGAATGGACATAAAATTACTTCCAAATGGGCAATTTTGTGTATAAGAAAAATGAGCATTATGCTATTTTTCTCATGTAAATAAAATTCAGTATGCTGCAAAATAGGCAAAGAAAGCTAAATAGTTTATATATATAAATGGTTCTGAAAAAAATATGTTTAGTCATATATATATATACACACCATATTTACTTGAATCTAAGCCACACTTTTTTTCCAATGTTAACAAGTTTAACAATGTTTTTTTTTCAATCAAAAGGGGAAAAAATCGTTGGATAGGACAATTAGAGGTTCATGTATGTATTTAAATGTTTAAATACTGGTAAAATAACTAATTATTCACTTCTTATTAGTTTTAATTTTAAATTTATTTTAATTTCGCAAAATGGAATTTTTTTTTTAATCCAATGGGTTGCGGATTGGTAAACCATTTTTCACTTTTCACAAAAATTTGTTGGGAATTTGGGGTGACAACTTAAAATCAATGATGGATTAGATTTGAAAAAATATGGTATAAATATGTGACTAAGCATCTGCTGTTATATTACTGTGGCAATCTAGTTTTTACCTATATTGTCTGTATACTTCTATTTATTTCTTAGTTTTATCAGATTTATGGAAATTTTGTATATTAATGGTTATATATAATATTCATGGCTTATTTGTTTCATTATGAAAAATAAGAAAGCTTTTAATTAAGGTAACATGATGTTTTAATTATTGATGTTAAAGTAATTAAATTTGATATTCATTTTCTTGAAAAATATTTCAATAGAACAAAATAAAATTGCTCTAAATGATGCAACAAAAATAAGAGCAAATCATTGCAAGGTTTATCAAAGATTTAAAATAAGCACTTTGGAAAACTAGCATTTAAAGATACTTTAAAAAAATTCGTTTAGTGAATAAAATTATTGATTTTGACTAGAACAATACTTTTGCATAAATTTATAGCACAGAAATATCTTAATCAAAATCACAATATTAAAAGTCGTATTTGTTATGTTTTTTGCAACTTGTAAATCAGCCATAGAACTTTCTTCAATAAAATTAGAATTTGTTCTTGAACTGATCCAATTTTAATAAAAACAACATTCCTGTACAGAAATTTGATGGAAGTATGCATTGTAAAATATTTCTTTTTTGTTTTGCAGTCGGTTCGTCTGGTATTCATATGTACCGTTTTTGATTCACTTAGATGGCTGGACACCTGTGCAAATGTTAAAGCATCCTTTTTATGTGAAATAGTATTTCATCTTGTAAGCTGTGTTTTTCTTTTCTTCAAAATTTCTGTAATATCCTATATATGTAACAAAACAAATTCAATTGAAAAATGCCTTATCGTACACTTGAATTCGTTTGATAACTTTTTTTTATGTTGCTATTAAAAAAATAAATTTGATGAATTTTTTCATCAAAAAACTAATTTGGTTTGAGCCATCTGTTATGCTAATTTTTTCAACTATTGATCTTTCTAGAAAAATCAACAAAATGTCTTAAAATATAAAAGTAAAGTAATGAGTTAATTATTTAAATATATTTTTAGATCCAGAAAAAAGTATATGTTAGTAATGCAAATACTTATCTGGTATCAAAACTGTTATTACTTGTAGAATGAATTCTTTGTCATGGATATTTAGAGACATTACAGTTTATTAAAAGCACAAACATGACAAAAATATTACAAACAAGGAATGCTCAGCATACAAATAAAACATCCAATCATCACTCACAGCAAGTCAATCAGGTGTGGTCTTGCAGGAAGAGTGAGTTAGATGAAGCAAGAGTAAAACATATAACCACTCAGCTATTCTTCTTCCTAAAAAAATAGTTCACTTGCTCCAACTCAACAAAAACCTATCTTCATTTTAAAATCATTTCATTTAATAAAGAGCAAAAATCAAGTTTGCTTTAAAAAAATTTTTAGTCATTGACTGTTAATGATTATCTGCCATGAAGTTTGTGTGATATCATAATCACAGGTATGGAAATAAGGTCGAAGCTGCAAAGCAAATGTTTAGCTACTTATATATTATAATAAAAATCAGCAAAAAAACTAATATAAAAATGATTATCAAAATTTATTTATAAAAACATTATGCATAACCAGCACAAAAGCCATCATATTGTGAAATTTTAGAACTTCTAGACTTCATTTTACTTTATATTTCCATCTTCAATTTATCAACTTTATATTTCTACCTATGTAATCTACCTCCATTTTGAATTTTTTTTTTAAAAAATAATTCCTTTCTATTTATAAATGTTATAATTTCAGATTTGTAAAAAAGGACTTATTCGACAACCTCAAGAAGCAGACTATTTACTTAAATGTGTGCTAAATAGTATCCAGGAATTTGGGGAACATGAAGCAAATCTAAGTTTGCTGCTAAACTTGGGTGTAAATATTTATGAAGCCCTAAGAAATTCTTACCCTGGTATTCGAACATCTCTCATGTCATATGTTAATTGTACTGAAGAAAGTATATTGGTAAGTAGCTTATTTATTTATAACATTTCTGCACATGGAAATGTTTCTTCCAAAGTTGGATACTAATCAAAATCCAAAAATTCAACCATATTAAAGTTAGTTTTTAACATATTAAGGTAATTTAGGTTGAATGTAATATATGGTCTAAATTCACTATTTCTACCAATAACAATGAAATCATCAATATAATATTAATGAAAGTAGGATTCATTATTAATATGATCTGTTTCAAAAAAGTGTAAATAGAGGTTTACAGGAACTGCTTTGAGGCAGTTCCTGCACAAACCTCTTACCCTAACCTCCTTATAAAGATCCTAATTAAAAGGAATAAAATTCTCTTGTAAAACAAGTGAAATAAGAATATTTAATTTCTTTTTTTAAAGAGTTTTAATTTATTGCATTTATAGTTTATATTTATTGTATATCAGCAAAAGAACTAATATTATCAATATCTGTTGGTTTAAAAAGATCCTCGAAGTCAAAACCATGCATAGAAAAAGTTAATTGTCCTTCATGACTTTGACAGTTTTTATATGCTTAAAGTTATTGATATTGTGAAGCGTCTATTGTAAAATCCTACCAGATTTTATGATACATGTTTTGTGTGAATGGTATCCATTAGTAATGCTATGGAGTTGTACAAGACTTTTGTGAAATTTAAGTGTTAAAAAATTTTGAGAATATTTAATATTTGTCAAGTGAACACCTAGTTCTTTATTCATTGCTAAAAAAAATATTATTTTCTCCATTGCTATGCATTGATTTTTAAAATGCATTATTTAAAATTTGTTCATTTAGCGGCTTACTATATTTGAATATTTATGCATAATTTGCAGGTACCTTATTAACTTATGAAATCACAAAATCCTGTTGTAAATTCTCTATAGATATTCTAAGATCTCTGTATATTTCATTTTCAACCTTGAAATTCAAATCCACAATCTCCTTCAATATATGTAATCTAATTGATCAATTCAAAATCAGCTCAGGAAAAATCTCATCTAATGACACCTGTGAGCTCTAAACCATTCATATGACATTGAATGAATATTTAAATCTCCAAGATGGAGAAAAAGTTGAAAAAATAATCATATTCAGCAACTCCACAGCTACCCTTCAAGTGATTCAAAAAAGAGACTCTGTGCTTGTCCTGAACATACACAATGTTCTACACAAAACTTTCAGGTTAAGTAGGTACCAGCCCTTGTTGGAAATGAAGAAAATGAGACCGCTGATGCCTTAGCTAAAGAAGCAAGAAAACTAAACAATGATAAGCTACCTTTTGTAATCACACTGAATGATATAAATTCAGTTACAAGGTCTAGATTCAAAGTCAAAACTGTAAAGTTTCAATACCAAATTTCTGAACTACTCATCGTAAGTAGGACTTATGCAAATACCCTTACCAGACTTAGGACATTCCCCCCCCCCTCCACCTGAGAGGGATGAATATCCACAAAAATGGAACAAGAACATACCTGCAATGTAAGAACTGCCCTAACACAGAACTAACCCCTGATCACCTGTCCTGCCATTCTGGCGATCTTGCAGCAAATTAGTGACTGTCCTCGGGATGATCTGTATTCAGACAACTGTCTGGACATTGCCGATGCGGTATATAGGACCTTCGATCCTATTTGAAAATAACTTCTCATTACCATAAACGGGACAACCAACCAACCAATTGATCAAAAGCCTCAATAGGTATTCCATATTTAATAGCAGTCTTAAGATTAAAAAAAATCATCCTAGTCCTTTGTGATTTTCTTCCTAATGATGGAATTGCTATTAGTGATCTTCAGTACCTTTATCATAAAATTCCTTAATAAATCATCTTTTACTCTATTAAGATTACTCTCCATGACATGCAGATGTCAATGATTAATGTATTCACTTGTATAAACTACATCTACAGACCTCTGAACTCTGTAATTCCCAAATGTGATAGATATATAAATCCTGTAGAGATTAACCAAAGATTGAAGGCCATCTCAGTGGCAAAAAATTAAGCAATATTCATATATGAATCTAGTATGCTATTTATCAAAAAGATATTTTAAAGAATATTAGAATTTACAATTCAAAGCTTTGTATTTTTTACATATATGCATTTTCAATTAATAAAAAGCTGAACTTTAAAATAGATAAAAAAATTTGTGAAGTGTTTTAATATCTTATTAATGTCTTTAATTATTGTTTATTTAGAAGCTAGATGAAATTTTTAACAAGAATATACTAAAGTCGAAGAAGGATAAGATGAAGAAGGATGCCTTTAAAAATATTATTGCAAATATTATTGGGGTATGTGAAATTCTCTTTTTTATTCTTATCTGATGCTCTATACCAGTGATTCCCAAAGTGATCTATATGGACCCCCAGGGGTCTATGATGACCTGCAAGGGGTCCACATCAGCAAAAAAAAATAATTTGGGGGACGAACATTATATATACACTGAACATTATATATACACTCAGGAACATTGAAAATAGCAACCCAAGAAGGAAGCTAAGTACAATCGTGAAACTTTGCAAATAAGTACAGCGTAATGTGATATGCAAATGATCCAAGTTTTGTGCCAATACGCATGCTCATACACGCCGAGGTGGCGCTACAATCAGGAAGAGGGTGCTATATAAGCCAGCGCAAATTCAAAGATTCATAAACGTGACGATTACCCGCCGATTGTAGGAAGTCTTTGGTAAGCGAAACATGCCAGGTAAACGTACTAGAAGACATTTCTCACAGTTAAGCGAGTTTGAGAGAGGCCTGATCATTGGGATGAAAACTGCAGGCTGGTCGACGCGCCGTGTTGCTGGCCAGGTGGATCGTTGGGAGTGTGCTGTTGGGAGCAGTGGACACGAGAAGGTACCCATGTGCGGAAAACCGGGTCTGGAGTGACCAGGAAGACCACGAGGAGAGAGGATTGAAGGATCGTGCGGCAAGCACTTGTGGACCCCACAGTGACTCGTTCAATGATACGAGCAGACGTAGGCGTAGCAATTGTTCCACAAACAATTTCCAGACACCTTACAGAAGCAAATCTTAAATCCAAGCGCCCTTTCCGTGCACTCCCTTTAACACCGGAACATCGGCAACTGCGTCTACAGTGGTGCCAAGCCACATCAATGTTGAATGTCACAGATTGGCAAAAGGTTGTGTTTAGTGATGAATCCCGGTTTGTTTTGGGGACAGATGATAACCGTGTACAGGTGTGGAGGCACCCTGGTGAGCGGTACAATTCCCCCCACACTGTTCTATGTCACGCTGCCCGCACAGCTGGTGTAATGGTCTGGGGGCCATAGCCTATGATAGCTGGTCCACTTTAATTGTGATGCGTGGAACCTTAACGGGCCAACGTTATGTTGATGATATTCGACCCCATGTAGGACCTTTCCTAAATGGTCTCCCAGGGGCAATTTTCCAGCAAGATAATGCTCGTCCGCATACAGCAAGAGTTGCTCAAGACTTCCTACGTCATTTTCAGACTCTTCCATGGCCGGCCCGCTCCCCCGATTTGTCCCCTGTAGAGCATGTGTGGGATCAGCTAAAATGGCAGAGGCCATTGTGTCACTCTGTACATGATTTAGAGTTGGCTGTTCAAGATTTGTGGGCCCATCTGCCTCAGGACAACATAAGGTGTCTAATCAATTCAATGCCGGACTGTGTGGCGGCATGTATTGCAGCTGGAGGTGGTCCAACGCGCTATTGAAGTTGCCCAGTATTTCTGTCGTTGCACACCCTGTATTCATCGTTTAATTGTCTTGTTTTTGAGATCAAGTGAATCTCTCATCTGTGTCATTATGTGTATTAAATTTCATTTCAATCCGATGCTTTCTTCTTGGGTCGCTATTTTCAATGTTCCTGAGTGTATATATTAATGTTTTTTTTTTTTAAAATATAGAGATCAAATTTTTGTCGAACATTTAAAATGATAGTTTAACTGAAGAATTGATTTACATGGCACTTATGCAATGTTTTTAATTTTCAAATTTTTATTATATTGTATTCATTTGAGCCATGGATATGTTAGTATTAGCTCAAAAATAAGCAGGCCTTTCTGCTTCCGTACACCATTTACTTTGTGTGTCAACCATTCAGAACAGAATGGTTTTAACATGTTCTACAGTTTGAACAAAATCATTATTTTTTAAGAAAATTAGATTTGCAAAGGTGACTCTTTTTTTCCCCTTGTGTACTGTTTTGCAAAATTGTGCCTTTTTACTACAATGAACTTTTTAGATATACCATAAATCTTATTAGCATGCAAATGCTATTTTAAAGAGGTAGTTTGTATCAAGGGTGTCAAACTCGCGGCCCAAAATGAACATTTTTGCGGCTCAGCCAATATATCGGCACACAATAAAATATAAAATTTAAAAATTTCTCTCGAAATGGGAAAAATAGTAACAGAGAAGAGATGCCAAGTGTCAGGACGCAAACATTAAATTTTTCTTGTTCTTTTACTTCTATTTATTATAATGTATTCTTTGAAATAAACCTACATTTTCTATGAATATTGATTTTTTTCACGTCTCACCTAAAATTAAACCTTGTTTGTTTGGCCTGAATTAGCCATTGAGTTTGACATCCTTGGTTTACATTGTTATTTCTAGTCTAATTCAAATAAGGAAAACACCAATAGTTAGGATGGAACAAAAACTGAATGTTCTGAAACAAGAATGGGAAACAATCCTTAAATTTTGATTCCATGGGTCATCATTACTGTAATACCCCAACTGACATATATTAACTTAAATAATTTTTCATTATGCCTTGCTCTGGTCAGAAAGGCTTGACTGCTATTTATTTCTTGATGGAAAAAAATTTGTACAGCCAAACTAATTCGCTGATTTTTAAAAAAATTTTTACTTCAAATATATATGTACAAATATAACCTATGTACAGGGTGAGTACAAATAATGGACCCTGTTTTAAAACTACTTATTTGAAACTACTGCATATATTACAATGTGATACACCTATGTAAAGAGAAATATACCGTTTTTTTCCACTAATGATCGACAGCATGTTAGAGGTCACTGTAATTGAAATCGTTACATGAGGACAATGACAGAGAAGGTTTTTTTTTTGCATGTTAGAGTTAGCACGAGTTTTTTCAGTTATTTCGGTGCAAGATTCATTTAGAAATCCCAACAGAAAAGAAGCACCAATGAACAAGAGCCTTCTGCAATGGTATCATCAATTTAAGAAAACAGGTTGGTGTAAAAAGAAAAGCAGCAGCCTGCCAAGCATTTCGAAAAAAGCAACGGAGAAGAGGAGGCAGAGTTTTGTTAAATGTCCACACAGAAGTTTACAAGAGTTGTCACATGTAAACTTGGAATGCCCCAGAAAATTTTACGAAAAATTTAGTTTTAAGCCATATCACTTGCGATTGACATAAAAGATGAGATTAGGTAAGCATTTGTGCAGAATTAGGAACCATTCATAGAGTGATGTTACAAAATATGTGGAAGAGACTGGATTACAGATTGGATATATGTCGATAAGAGGATCACACATGGAACATTTATAACTGAAAAAATTTAATATATTTCTTTTTACATTCATGTATCATTTTAATATGTGCAGTAATTTCAATAATATGATTTTCTCGAATCGGGTTCATCATTTACACTCACCCTGTATTTTGATTATTTTCCAGTTGCATAGTGCATACCCAGTTTATTTTTTTCCTTCCTTATTTGAATTTTTTAGTTTTCATTTTCTTTGTAATAAATAACTAGTAAAGTTGTGTGTCTATCTGAAATTTTACTACAATATTGTGGGTACTCAATTCACATGTTTTTTTTTTGTGTCATGTTTTCTTGGTCCCACCTATTATGTCATTTTGATTAATGATGTTGAAATTATTTGAATACAGTAATACTTGAGTATAGTTAAATTAAGGCTATTTTATTGGATAATAAGTTATGTGCAATCCTTCCAGTTTCAAGTTCTCTTTTTCTGCTTTAGAATATTTATAAAACACTAATATAAGATATGTTCTGAGTTCTTTTCAATTGAAAGGCCATGGTGATTCTCGGTAATTCTGTTATGAAATATATTAAAATTTTAATAGTTGAGGAATTCAAGAATTAATATTGTTCTATAACAATACTTTTGTTGATCTATGAATCAATGAATTTCTGTATATTTCTGTTTCCATATTTTTTTACAATTGTTTCCAAAAATTATTTTTTGTACACATTTTAAAAAATAAAAAAAATAATACCCTATCTTTTTCAGAAAAACATTGGTCAACGTCATAAAAAGTTTGTTGAGATAAAGAATTTGCCATCATTAATCCGCATCAAAACTGAAACAGAGTCTTCATTTCCTGAATTTTGTCTTAATGAAGAAATTGGCTTTTGTAATATTTTTGAATCAGGTTAAATTGTTTCTTTTGGAGCAATTAGAAACACATTTCTACAGAGTTTGTGCCATGATTTGAAATACATAAACTGAAGGAGAATTCTACTCACCATAAATTTATCATTTACATAATTTTTTTCCCATTGCACTTTTATTTTATACCATTCAAGTTTGTGATATTTGTTGTAAAAATTTTTGTATGTGTCTTCAAAAAACAAAATCTGGCTTTAGAAGCAACAGGAAAATTAATACTTTCTGCCGAAAATGCTTCATTTCTTTTTAAATAAACTCATTTCCTTTCTTTGTAAATGTTACTAAGATTGAAAATCTTTCCATCGAAATTAAAATGAGCTATGTTTTTTGGTAGCTTAAGAATTTATATTGTTAGATCAAAATTGTTCGATTTTGTCATAAATGATGTAATCTTTATGGGTTTTTTTGTGTTGTTGTTTGTTTTAACTGCCACAAATTTCTTTATATAGATATTTTTCATTTAAATAAATAGTTTTGAATAAATGGAACTGAGTGTCAAATATATGTGATACTTTTTTTTTCATTTTCTTACATTTATGAAATGTATTGTATAAATCATAGTATATCTGTTTAAATTTTTTGCAACAGATTTTCATTAATACTTTGTTAATTGTTAAATTTTGTTTTTTTATATTGTTTTTCTAGATTGAATTAAAAATTTAAAATATCTCAAATGAATGTGCTGCAAGATGACTGTTAAAAATTTATTGATAAATTATTCCAAAAGTGGATTTGTAAAATTCATTTTTTTATTCATATGCATGAAATATTCATAAATGTTTTTTTTTTTAAGAATTCCTGGTGATTTTATTTTTAAGTGGAATGGATTAATTAAACAATATTTATGTATAACATATGCTCTGGTTATTCAATGCATAATGAAATTTTAATGTGAGTGTTTCATCATCAAATTTTCTGATCATGTTCAAAGCATATGAAATGCTTCTCATTTGTCTGTGATTACTTTTTAGTTTTAAATAATGAAGCTAATTATTTCTTTGCTTTCTTGTATTTTCATGTGTCTTTGTTGATATCATAAATAAATACAGAATGCAAATAAACTGTCCCCACTCTGAAAATTGTTTTATTTGCAATCTTTTAGGTAACAAAAAAATTTTTTAAAGGCTTTAACTTAATTTACTCGATTACACAGGGTGTTTATAAAAGAATACCTTAATTTTTAAGGGTTACAACTACAAATGAAAGAAGTTACCATCTTTTTATACAAATTAAATTAACACTTTTGATTAATCTCACAGAAAGAAAGAAACAAGGAAAACTAACATGGAACATGCTGAAAAAATGTGGTGTTTCTAATTCCACCTGTCCGATTGTGTCAAATCAAAGTCCATGAAATTCATCCCAGCATAGGGCTAGAGATTTATGCCTGTCATTAGCTGTAGCTTTGAGCACAAAACAGGTGGCAGTACAATTCGGCTCAGTTCCACTCCAAGTTTGAAGGAGAAAAACCTGTGGGGGGGGGGGAGTCAAGAGCTACCCACCTCCAATAGTGCACAAAAAATTTTCAGGAGGGGGGGGCATGGTTGTAAGTCCCCCAACTCGTATCATACTTCAAGACAACACCGATTGATTCTTCTGATTTTGTTAATAAAAAACAGTAAAAATAAATTATTGAATTAATAATTAGCAGTAATTAATAAAATAAATTGTTAATTACAAGTACTTAATTAAATTTTACGTTATATATATATGATTATCATTAATCGAAAAAAAACTCAACGGCTTTGGGGGGTCCGGTTGTGTATGCCACTGCCCACTTCTCTTCCTCTTCCACCAACCTCATGAGAGGACTTGCAGCTTAATAGTTATTTAGAGTACCTTCATGCCACAAAGGCACTATACATTTACAAACATCCATGCCTTCTCCAGGATTTGATCACCTAATGGCACAGCAATCAGTGACACTAACCACTATACCGGATGGGCAGCTTGAAAAAATGTAGAATGTATTTTGAAACCCAATAGGACAATCTCCCTGTTTCTTGTAGTAGCATTATGAGGTAAATCACTTATGGCTTTTGTCATGTAAATGTGATATTAATAAGACAGTCTATGGTACTTATTTACTCTTACAATTTTATAAACTTAAAATAGTACATCTAATTTAATTTGAAAATATTATAACTTAAGTTTTGTAATTGCTATAACTCTTCAAAGTTGGGTATTCTTTTGCATTTTTAAAATTTAAACTTGTCAAATTAAAATGAGCATTATGGTTGAAATTGTCCGCAATAATAATTATTTCTTGTATAAATAAATCTTTAAAAAAATACAACAAATTAATCTGTGTAAAAATTTTAATATCAACTTATTAGCAACTTGACAAATGAACAGAAAGGACTTTTTAAGCAACTTTACAACTCATAATGTTTATAAAAAATATTTTGTGAGGAATACAATATTTTAAGAGTCAAGGTAAAAAACAAAAGTTTTTAATGCTGACACATTTTTACACGGTCTTCAAATGTTTCTGATCAGCATTCTTACATGTTATACTCGCAATTTTGATGTAGCTTTTCCAAAAAAATTGATTAGTATGTCCAACCTTATCATAGGGGAATTTAAGTATTCTTTAATTTTGGAAAAAATAAAGAATAGTATTTTTTCTGAAGAAGTTCAATACTTTTTCTTATCACTAAGCGATAAATTTTACAGGCCTGTTATTATTCATTATTGGGGCATAAGATCTTTGCGGAGCAATATATGATAGTTGACACTAAACCTACAAGTTGACCATTTTCAAACTTTTGTAAGATTTATTCATATTTAAACGTCATAATCCCATTATCAAAACTGTTTACTTTTCTTGAAATACGCATATAATATATATTATATATAAATTCTATCATTATATCTAGGTTTTTTTTTTTTATCTCCAAAATAAATTGTGGTGAGTCCTATCTACTTTCGATGGTCATTTTAACCATCTTAAATATTTTATGTACTATTTTTATTTGTATAATCTGTAAAAATTAAAGGTTATCCCAGAGTTGGTTGCATTTGAAAAAAATATACAACAACAGTATTGAGTACAATCTCAAGTAGACCAGTTCTAAAGCGTTTCTTGTGTAATTTTGTTATGATTGCTTATTTGATGGAGATAAAGTAAGTATCAAAACTTGGATGTAAATATTTTATTCCTTACATAGTGCAATATTTTGTGGTGGATATTTTCCATAGAAGTGTCTGCTTCAAAATTACCAAGTACTTAGAAAAAATAATGGACATAGAAGAATATTCAGTAAGTGATGAATGAGAAATTTCTGAAACTGAAAAAAAAACATGGAAACAGAAAAAGAGTTTCTTGCAACAAGTGAATTAGAGTCAAAAAATCATAGTGAAGAGGAAAATATTATAAATAAGCATGCAATGTAGAAAAGAAAGAGTTTTATTCACATCCGAAAGGGACAGATACAGAGGATCAAAGCATCGAAACTGCAGCTGATGGAACAGTTTGGGAAGAAATAGATGGAAGTCCCCCGAACCGGGCAAGGAACCAGTGTAGAATATTTTTAGAGATATGTCAGGCCCAACAGGATATGCTAAACGACATATAATAAAAGGACAAATAAAGATGGGATTTTTTCTTATAATTGATAACTGTTTAATGGATCATATTATAAGATGTACAAAAGAAGAAACATTCAGAGTATTGGTGACTGTGGGAGATAAATGCTACATATATTATATACATTCAGCAATAAATCTCAATTATCTTCATTGTATAATAAAATTAATAGCTTTTTTTAATTTCCGCTCAATTTGGCAGAGCATGGTAGGATTAGATATACAAGAACTGATGAATGGCTTAGGGTTAAATATTAAGCATAAATCTGGATAATACTTAAACTTTTTTAAGTCACAGAACCCTTAGAACATAGGTTCCCAACCTTTCTTGAACTGGCACCCCCTTTTCTTGTGAATATTTCGATACCGCCCCCTTTTCTAGTGAATAATTCGATAACACCCTCTCCCACTCTAGAGAAATAAGAGTGCGCAAAATACATGGTAAAAACAAGAGTTAAATTTTTTTAAAATATTCTATTACTAATAGAATATATTTTTTAATTTAATCTTTTTTCTAAAGCCTCAATTCTTTTATTTCCGGATCTGAAATAGCTATTGACACAAATATATTTAAATGTATAATATATATTTTGAAATTGAAATGCACTCGTTACTGAATTTCTTCATTTAAATGAGTGGAATAAAAATTTTAGCTTCCCTGTTATAAAGGCAGGCAGGGGTTTTGATGATACTAAGTAATTCATAATGAACTATTGCTTTCAAAATAAATATAAGTCGGCAGTTTCAGCCTTTAAAGAATCACTCGTTAATTCCTGGTTAACATATTTAATTATGTTTCTTGGATAATATAAGTAAAAAAAAAAATGCAGTGGATGAAACATTTTTCTTACTGCTCATGTGATGTAGAATGTGAATGTAGATGCTCATGTGATGTAGAAATGATTTAAATACATACAATCAACATAAGATAAGCAGTATTTAAGTTTATTTGTTATAATACATAATCAGCGTGTTTTTTTAAAATCTTTTTTTAGACTATTTGGTTAATCTGCCCAAGCCCCTCCGTATCATCTCAACGCCCCTAATTTTCTCTGGGTCTTTTACTGCCCCCCTGAAAGCCTCAAACGCCCCCAATGGGGCGTTATCGCCCACGTTGAGAACCTATGCCTTTGAACAAAAAGGTGTTTGGGGGAACCCCATTCCCACACGTAGAAGAATGTATCTTAAAATAATATTTAAAGTGGATCAATATGCTGTAGGTACTTCATGTAAATTCAATTAAGAAAATTATTCTATTAAAAAATCTTATGTAATTTTAATATAATTTATGCATTAATAATATTAATCTTTGATCAAGTGTCACACATCATTGCGTTATGTTTAGTAACTGGGATATGTGTGTGTGTGCTTGCATTTTTTTTACATTAAATGTCGAAGTCTAGGTCTGTTGAAATTATTTGCAGTCACATTTCATTAGTTTTTATATTTTGATTTTGTAATCATTCATATTGATAAATATTTTTCTCTTAAATACATTGCTCTAAATGGCATTAAAATACTTATAATCATATGAGAAATCCTGTGTATTTTGCATGAATTTGCAACCTAATATGTAAGAGCTGTTCTTGCTTAAATTTAGATTTTAACATCAAATCTGTTGTTCCCTCTCCTTCATTATATGTAAGGTTTTTTTCCCCTTACAAATGTAAAACTTACATTTTCTGTTAAAAAAATATTTAGTTATGCAAAACATTGTACTAATTAGTGTAAAATTATTTCGGGGAGCCTGTTATTGTAAGAAGCAACAAAATATTCACAATCTGATAGGTGTAGACACAAAGAAAAACATTTTAATATTCTCTTAATTATATTATAATAAGAGTTTCAAAAATGATTTAAAAAATAAAGTTATATTATGTATAAATAAAATTTTCAGTTACATAAACTTCATAGAGAATTTGAATCACTATTTTGCATGCATATTTACAATTTTCTTTTTGTTTTTATTGTGACTCATGGAACCCCAGGGTTTGTTGAAATACAGTTTGAAGACCACTGTTCTAACACATGTAATCAGGGGGTGGCTGCTGTGCTTATACTTGAAAATACACTAAAAGATACATATCAATGGTGCAAAACTGAAATCACAGCATAAGGAACTGATAATCACAAACAATTTTCTATAATTACCAAAAAATAGTGTGATAATTCTGTAGAATCCTCAATGTTAATAATACTCCTGTGAAGTCCTTTTTTTCCCTTTGTGTAATTCTGATCTTATATTCAATAGAAAACTAATATCGAATCATGATTCTCTAATTTTAATACACTATTGATTAAACGGGCTGAATGCTTCTTTTATTAGGGAATTAAATAAAAAAAATTTTTTTTACTAAACTGTGTATTTACTAACTGTGTAAATAAACCATGCATCAGCTTTAAACCTCGCCTTCAGTGATATATTGCTATTTGGATATCAATTTGTTTTAAAACATCTTCCTGAGCTTTGGCTAATCTGCATAAGGTGTGGAAAACAAGCGCTTGCATTGGAACCTCTGCTGATATTTCATCAATGACGATACCAGGAAGATAACAGTTACTTTTAGACTCTATAAGCTTATTATAGTTAGGGTAAATATCAGCGTGGAACTCTTTGCTATTTCCTTTTATTCTATTATATTGGCCTTTTGACATTTTGGTGTCGACATAAAAGCCAAGGCTTGACCAGCAGTCATTTTTTTCACCGATACTGGCATTTCTTCAGGCGAGTAGCATGTCTAGGTGAGCAAGTAGTCACTTGTTTCAAAATTAAGGCAGCATCTCTTTCTCCAGCTGCTTGCATTGGCATTCTTGTTGCAAATGTTAGTTCTTGCTTGTTTGCTGAAGCAAGAAGAGGACATACTCTTTGCCGTGGCTTTGCATTCCCCGAATGATTTTGAGGGTCGACCTGGAGTTGATTTGGATGGTATAAATCTTACTCTCCCCGACAACCACGCATCATTCAACTTGGGGAAGAACTTTTCATTTCTACGGCACCTCATCCATTTCCCCCCTACAAACGAGCAGAAATTTTAACAATTTTTCTAATTTAAAATTGCAGCTGATCCTCATAGTTATCAAAGTCCGTTGTAGCCCTATCAAAACTCAAAACAGTATTAGTTTTGCGCTTGGGATCTTGCTCTTTCTTCCACACATCGAATAAGGCACGCCGAGTAATACCATTGGCCCAACGCTGGAAAAAAAATCATAACTATGGGAGTTATGATTTTAGGAAGTAGGCTAAATTTGGTATTAAATTAAAGGTCTATATCTACTTGTATGTGACTTAAGTGTTGCTGTGATCAATCCGTGTCAATCTCAAAAGTTCTAGTTCATTAAACACAGAAAACCAACATACGTTAGTAGGAGTTACATGCTGTGCTAAATGTTATGTTTTTATAATTTTTAATCGAACTTTAACCTAATTTGAAAGTCAAATCAAGAAATTACTTATCCATGGCATGTATTTTCAAAAAAATCCCGCTAAAATCTACAAAACCTTTTTCAGACGAAACGATTGAACTTCCGACTGGAAAATGAGGCTTGTAAGTGTTTCTTGTAGAAAGAACAAACCCGATATATACCGATGGTTGTTGAAAATTTCCATCCGTGTACTGACAAAAAATGTTTACCACATGGCTAAGGAACTCAAGAGGACCATAAATTGTGAGTTTTTTTTATTTTCGTGCAATTTCATTTTTGGCGTTTCCGTGCGCCAGATCGGGAAAACTGACCACTGTGCGACGGTCCTTGTAATTTTGAAGCATGGTCAAGTTACGAGGACAAAACCTGAGATGGCACCCCCTCTTCCTATCCTAACTTCCACACCACACCAACGGGAGGACGTTTGATGCTCGACATATTGAACGTGGATCGGCCCCCTCTGCACAGCGGGTCTTCAGCAGAATTTGGCTTGAACTCATAATTCGCGAGTCCGTTACTTTGACCACTAGGCTACCGCGGCCACAGTAGAGAGGAGGGATACGAATTGGTAAATTTATTTCGAGTTACATTACCTTACTTAAAAGCATGCAGTTAAAAATTAGTCCAAATAAAAATTATAAATCGAACTGGATTATCATGAATTTCATGATGCAGTTATTTCCCCCGGGGAACAGATTCACAGATGTATTTTATTAATTTAAAAAAAAAAACTTCTTTGTGTAAAGAGAAAATAATCGAACTGATATATTTTTATAATTTTTTTCTGGTAAACTGCAAAAAAATAATAAATTAAGGTTTTCTACAATATTGTATACATGTTCTTCTTTTGCTTGAAGAGATTTTTATACTAGCTCATATACACGAGAGTAAGTAACAAATTACTCGCAGTTTTCGTTCTACAGGTTTATTGATCGAAGATAGGTGATTGCCGCATGTACATGCATTGAGTTGGCGCGTCTGTGGTCACATAAGTGGAACTGAATCCCGATTGTGTCAGTTGTCGTCTAGCTGCAACAGCACAAGCATGTCAGCTCCGTTATTCAATGGCGTACTTTTGAATTAAAATAAATCTATATATATAAATACACCCAAATCTTTTTTTACAGGGTAGATACGTTCCTTCGAAAACCGTGTAAAAAATACAAGCGACACATAGTAAATTTGGGGATATGTTCCACAACTTTGAAAAATTGTGTGGAATAATAATAAGAAACCTTTAAATATTTTCCCAAAAAAGAGTGTGCAAAAAAAAAAAAATTGAATCTATATGACATATTTATAAAACAAAAGCAAATCATTTTCATTTTTAAAAAAAATTAAAATTAGTGTACAGTGAAAATTCAGTCTATAAATACATACCAGAAAAAAATTCAAATTGAAATTAGGAATAAAACTACTATACATTGATATCGGGGGGGGGGGGGCTTGGCGATGTCAATTTCTTTTGGCGACCAAAATTGATCGCCAAGCTACTTCACTTAGCGATAGGTGTAAGGAAGCCAGAGTGTATTCGTTATCTCACCATAATTATCTATATAAAAATTGCCAAATCCGAAGCCCCCTTCCCCCTATACTACACTTGAGCCGCTACTTGATAATAAGCGTGCACGTTTATTACGAATTGGATCAAAAATGCTTTCATTAGAAGATGCGATAGATTTTTCTAACACAACAGTCGATTTTGATTTAAATGAAGAAGTTCGTTCGTTATTATCGGCCTCGGGTTTTTGATGTTGTTGCAAAGTCTGTTATTAGCAGTTGTTTTTCTTTTTTAGTTTTTGAAATTGCTTGTAAAATTTGTGATATCCTTTTATACAAAATTTATGATTATGTTGAAATTTTAATGCACCTTCTATGTCAGGATCATGTTCCCAACTTTTAGCAAATTTCAAGCCCTCCTTAATTAAATAGAATTAATTTGAACCTCATTATCTACTCTACTTCTTTATTATCATATAAACTGTGATAAATTCGTTCAAATCGTCCTCATCCAAAGGGCACGAATCCCCAAATTTTTTGGGAATTCGTGCTAGAATTAAAATGTAGAGTAAAAAAAAAATCGTTAGTGGACCGTGTTATTTCAAAACCGTGTAAAAAAAGAATTGGGTGTATGTGCCTGTAAAATATGGAAATATATGATGTTAAAATTTTGCCTATAAATTCCAAGTCTCATTAAAAATTTTACAATTTCTACGTATAATCAATCATTAAAATTTATTTCGAAATATGTTCGTTGAACTTAACAAAAATAAATTTTTTCTATCAACAATTACATATGCACACATCCTATTTTTTTTTTTTTACCCCCTACCCAAACCAGTGGCGCACACAAGGGGGACCCCACAGTCCTAGGGGTCCTGACACCCTTCCCCCAAAGCTCTTGAGTTTTTTTTCGATCGATGATAATCGTATACATTTATAATTTAAAATTTAATAAAGTACTTGTAGTTAACAGTTTATTTTATTAATTAATGCCAATTATTAATTCAATAATTTATTTTTTACTGTTTTTTTTTTTTTTTTTTGTTAATAAAATCAGAAGAATCCATTGATGTTGTCTTGAGGTATGATACGAGTTGGTGGACTTTCGACCTTGGACCCTCCCCTCCCCCCTCCCTTGAAAAATTTTTGTGTGCGCTGCTGAGCAAACCCTTAAGGCAGGAGTGGGTAACTAGCAGCCTGCAAAGAGATTTCATGCGGCCCGCAAAGACAGAAAATCCACTTTGAACCGAGATTTCTTTCCCGTGCGTGACCAAAGATTCGTGTTTTATTTTTCACTATTAAAAACAAAGAAATTCAAAGTGTTTCTACTAAGAGATCACGTGTAGAGTTTGGAGGGTAAAGAAAATGTTTAATATGCTATGACAATGACTTTTATAAAGCTTTGTCAGCTGAAAAATTTTCCATGTAAGAAGAAATATGCGGGGAAATTCTGTTCCTTATATTTTAGTCGACATATATTTGTGCGTAAAGTTTTTCTTGCATGAAGATGAACATGAGTTTTTATTGATGAAATTTGGCTGACTTGCAACTTGCAAGCTGTGATGAAAACTTCAACAAGCAATCTCACTCCTGATTAAAAAAAAAAAAAAATTGCAGAACAGTATGATGGGTGCATTTGTCTCATGAAACTGAATCTAAAATTAAATGTGCTTGTATGCACCTATAGACAATAAGCAGTTAGAGCACAGTAAATGAATTGAATTAAATTTTCACTATTTCATTTAACTTATATTTATTACTTTTTTATAATGAATGCAATTATTTTAAAAAGGTGCAGCCCTCTTGTGCCCTCCACTCCCACAATTAGGCCCGCGAGCCAAAATAATTGTCCACCCTTGCTTTTAGGTATTGTTTCCATGCGTAAAAGAACACTTTTTAAACCTATTATCAATGATGCAATTTACTTTCGTTTAAAATAAAATTTGGTTTCGCACTCTAGAAATAAGCGACTTAATATAAAAAAAATGTGTTTTATTTACTGTGTAGTTTTTTCCCGAATATAATGTCATATTTAATTTCCGTTTATAGAATCATATTTTATGCTAGCAAGTTTAATTTTTAATTTAAAACTAAATTTATAATTCAATTTTCGACCATAATTATTTTTACACTAAACTTTTAAATACTTTTTAGCATTTCATAAAATCATGTATATATATCTGAGTTTGTTTCTTTCGTCAACTTTTTTCTGTTTAACTCTCTAAATGCAGAAGTTTCTTAGAATAATGAATAACAAACATTAGCCTCTATATGTTTACACTCTTGTTAAAAAGCGACAAGCAGCATTTTACATATGCTTCTTAATTTTTCTCTCCTTACTACAGATAATAGGGAAAACTGAATAAAAAAAATGTAATGGATAGTTGAAAATATAAATGCTGCATAGCCGATGATTTTATTTTGGAAAAAAAAAATAATAAATAAAAAGTTCACTTACCTTTTCTATCTTTTTATCTACTATCCATTATTGTAACAAAAAAGAATAATTATTTTATTTTTTATCACAAATTGCTTACACGCACACATTTCACAATCTTTCTGTAAAATCCGAATCTTTTTTAGGAACTATAAAGGAACAATTATAAATAAAATAAGTAGCTCCGCCGAATCACCCCAAGCTCAAGTCTTCTTTTTATCTATTACCTAAATCAGTAATTTTTTTTATAGAATAGCCTTTAAGTAATAAAAATTAGTGTTATTCTTTTCTCCAGTTGTATATTTGTTCGAAAATAAATATTTATAATTTCACACACTGACAAACAGAATTTTTCTTTCCACATTGCTCTTTTTCAAACTAATGCAGAGGAAAACGAATTAATTGTGCGATTCCTTTTCTTGTAGTAGATTTTATAGATGGCTTGGGAGTTGTAGGCGGCGTATAGCAACAACTGCACTTCGTTTTGTAGCACATAAAAGCCTTTTCGTGAGCTGTTCTGCTTAGTTTCAGATCACCCCATGTAGGTGCAAACACTTTACTCCATTTTAAATTAACAGAACTTCGCGTCCAAACCATTAATCCTTCAGACTCCAAGTCGAACAAGTGATTCATTCTTATCTGACCAACATTAGCCAACTTGGCGGCTGTTCCTGTGAGATGCACGTCATCTACCCAAAAATAAGGGAGTTTTTTGGCTGCCTCGTACAAACGTTTAGCGACGTATGTTGTGGTCAGATATGCCCACCCTGAACAATAATTGTTGAAAGTGTCCGGTGCAAACTCTTTTTTGGAAACATACCATTTGCTGACAGGATCTCGTACTACCGGCATGCCTGTTTGGAAGTAACACACTACGTTGTTTCTGAGGTCTAAAATTCTCACTCGGTTGGCGATATAGTCGAAAAATTGGTAGATGTCGACAAAAATGTCGTCGTCCATCTTCATGAGATATTTAGTTCCGTTGCAGAAACTGGAAGCCCACGACAACCCCATGGTGTGCTTGTAGGTTAGATTGCGATATGAATCAAGAAAATTGCCTTGTATGATGTCTCTGTGAATCTCGTTCTCCTTTACGATTTCTTTTTGGAATTTATTTGTTGTTCCAAGAAGAAAAACCACTTTGATGGAAGGGATGTCCATTCCAGGATTCCCCCATGTGTTTCGAATGACATTCCTGTGCTCAAAATGATCCACAGCTGAATGCACTAACACCAGAAGATATGGGTTTTCTGAACAAATATCGTTTTGAATTATATATCGAAAATTGTAAAGTTCCAAATGGTTCTTTGGCACAGTCTGTCTTTCTTCGGTGTTGTAAATATAATTTATGGCACAGAACAGAAACAAAAGAATGCAAAATATACCTGGTGCTAAGCGCCTCAGGTAACTCAGTATCCATTTCCAGTTTAATTTGTAGAATTCCAGCATAGTGAGATTCGCTGTAGTAAAACAATACTACCTATTAATTTTCCATTTCGAACTTTTTTCAAACGAAAGCGATTTCCACATGTTATATTCTAGCATTAAGGAGCTTCTTTGTATTTTACTACAAATACCACACCTTCCCATTTTAATTTATCCAGCAATAAATGGGTTTTGTGGCGTATCCGACACTTGGAACTAAAATTTGTTCCATTGTATAATTTAACAGACAGATCTCACCGCTCTAGTGAAGTTTTCATTTTCGCCTCCATGTATAGGCGAAAGTGAGTGGGTTTCGCTATAATCACGTGGGTTGCTTTTCCCGCTTTTGATTGGATCGAACATCGGTCTCTGCCAGTTGACCTATAAAAAATATTTCTTTTCGCTGTAAACTCGTTACGTTTACCTTGAGACATGATTTAAAATTGCATCAAACATGTTTGTTTTTCTTCTTTGCGCTGCGCTACTTACCTTTCGGTAAGAAGAGCGCGTCTTTCGTAAGATTAATAACTTTTTTATTATTCATTTTCGTGAGGTTTAAATAAGATTTCGGAACTGCATTTCACTTCTCGGCGTGAGCTCTTTTTAAAGGCTTTCATTTAGAATTGTACGATTAATAGGTCAATAACTGGAATAAAAATACGTTCTAAATGCATTAAGTTATATTTGTAGAACATGTCAATTTGAATATATATGTATTTTTTTCTGAATGTAAATAATGTTTGGTTGGTTGTGAAAAAGATTGCTCGTGTAAAATTGAGCTGCTTCCCGGTTTTCTTTTTTCTTATCTATCGTCTGTAAAAATGATTGACAATGTGATTTTGAAAAAGCGTATACATGAATATTTTTTTGACATTTAGAATCAATTGAATCAGAATACGCATATAAAACCCTTTTAAGAATATTATTACAAGAAAAAATTGCATTGGTAAAAAAGGAAGAAAGGAACATATTTTCAAAACATTCTCCTTTCATAAAAAATGCCTCTGTGACAATAACATTTGCTTATATATAGCCAGGGCTTCTATACGGGGGTTGAACAGAAAATTTTAAAAAATTCACGTTATTTTTAGAGTTACTCTCAATTGAAATAGTAACGGGTGTTTTTTGTTAAAAATTTTCTACTCTGATGTAATAAAATACGAATATATCCATTTCTAAATTATTTGTTTTATAAATTTTTGTTCAATCCTGCAATAAAAGTCCTGTGGCCGCGGTAGCCAAGTGATCTAGGTTACCGTCTCATGAGTTCAATCCCAGTACCGCTGAAGATTCGCCGTGTAGGGGAGCGATGCACGTTAAATCTGTCGAGAGCTCAAACGTCCCCCCGTTGATGTGATGTGGTAGTTAGAAGAGGGGGTGCCAGCTCAGGTGTCGTCCGCGTCACTTGACCATGGTTCAAAATTACGCGGTCCGTCGCCAAAAGCACTCGTGTAGCTGAACAGTGCGACGTTAATATTCACTCACTCATTCACGCAATAAAAGTCCTAGTTAGATATAAGTAAAATATTTTTATTGTTAATCATTTTTCATGAAAGGAGAATGTTTTGAAAATATGCCATTCTTTCTTCATTTTCTACAAAAAAAAAAACGCATTTAAATATTTTTTTTTGTAAAAATACAAAACATAAATCAACTGACATAAAATATTAAAATATATATATTTATACACTTTTTCAAAAGCATGGTTTTGAACGTAGTCTGTTTGATACGACTTAAAATGTGAACCAATTTGTTCATTCATATACAGTGAAATACGTTTAACATGAAAGCGCTTAAGAGGAAATATTGGTTAACACGAAATAACACAACGGTTCCGACAAACTACTATGTATTATTCTTAATTTTTTTTCTCTTAACACGAAACGAAAATCGCTTAACATCAAAAGATTTACCCTCTTGGAATGAACAAAATACGGAAAACATCAGTCGGATTGGACAGTTTTATTGTATTATCGGAAGAATTCATTGCAGTAGATGATGATAATGTGTGCACAGATGAATGATGTGTGCCCAGATGCCCAATTATGATAGACAAAGACATTTTGGAGTTTCTTCAAAGCTCAAAATATATCATTGATGCAGATTCCGACTATGAAATGAAAGGAATTATACAGCTCTTGTTTCCACATCATCCGAAAAGAGGAAACTCATGAAAAGTACGCGCAGTTACTTAAAAACATATTTCAATGATGAAATGAATAACAAAATGGACGATATCGAACAATTTTATGCTAAGTAAAAACAATGCAAAGAAAAATATCAGATTATTTTCCACAAAGTCAATAAGTGTTTTGTATATCAAAAAATATGAACATTTTGTATTAAATTTCTTTAAGTTCTTGTGAATGGTTTTGTTCCCTTAATTTTTATTAAATATATTCATATATACATATATAGGTAAATAAAATAAACTTAATTTTGTTGTTATATGGTTTTCATTTTTTTTTCCTTCTGCAATATCCTTTAAAACACGAAAAAATATTTCAGTCCCTTCAGTTTCGTGTTAAGCAAGTTTCAATGCACTTCATCTTGTCTAATTATTCTGTACAAACTTAAACAACAACATACATCTTGTTCTAAAAATATAAAAACGCACATATAAACTGTTGCCACACAAATAAAACCAAATGGAAATACTAAACTAATTGGGTGACTATACTTCATATAGTTTAGTCGAAGATTTATTATTTATATTTTTTACTACAAAATCAATGTAAAATACAGTTTGACCTCTGTCTATTGTAAAAGTTACATGAATGCAGTCAGAGTATGCACGGCTTGTAATACATAAGCAAACTACATTACAGTTATTTTTTTTATAAAAAAAAAACAGTTTAGTTAAGGTTACGATTAACGCAACAATAAAGCATTATAAGCTTTTAGATGAAGGACCACTTAATTTATTACCTCGGTCAGACTACGATTCAGGTTACGATTTTCTATTTGCAGAATGCAAATCTTCCTTGTCTAACGATCGTAGGTTCCAAACTCATTCTCATCGAATCTGTTGTAAGGAATGTTATATCCAACTGAGTTTTGTGAAAACTTTATTAATCATTATCCTTATTGATCATGGTTCATATGACTAATATTTTATTGATATTTTTTTTTGTATTTGCTGCTCTTGTATTAATTAAACTAAAACCCATTAACATTGAAAGCTCGCATATTTATACGTCGTATGACCTTTGAACAAATCAAGGTTCTCCAAAATCATATAAAGAGCATCACATATTGACGTGTGGTATTTTCATAGGGTTTATAAGGCTGTGAATTTCGAAAAAGTCGGGAGCGACTGAGATTTATAAAGCGTGATTCATAAAAAAGCATACTCTTTCCAGATACTTTAAAATAGTAACAGACACACCCCACCTCAGCGAACCTTAAGTTACAGTTTGTGTCTCACCCCTGAAAGAAGTTGCGTAGACAATAGCCTATATGTAAAAACTTATCACGTGATTAGTTAATCCAAATGGCAGCGCCTGCAGTAAAAAAGACTTTTTGTGTTCTTCAATTTATCACGCTGTCACGGGAGCCACATTTTTGGGTATTTTAACTCTTTGTTTGATGTCACAGTTGCAGGACGTCATTGACAACTTAATTTTCCAATTCGATGGCGCACCACCACACTGGTCGACCAACGGACGAGATGGTCTCGATTAACATCTCTTTTACCAATGGATTGGATAAACCAAAGATTACCCAATAGTCACCTAAAAAGTTCTGCCTTACAACCTCGTAATTTCCTCCTATGGGGGTGCGTAAATGACAAGGTATTCGCCCCTCCCCTTCTTGTTGATCTAGCGGAGCTGGAACATCGCATCCCAACCGCCCATTCAGATACCTTGACGCGTGTTTTGACCGAAATGGATCGCCAACTCGATGTGTGTTGTGTGACTAAAGATCCACACATAGAATATCCTTGACTGCCTCTAACAAAACTTAAAATTATCCCATGCAATTCTGTTGTAAGTAACACAGTATATAATATTTTACAATGTTTTTTTATAGATAGTAAATTGAAACTGTATGCTTCTTTATGAATCATCCTGTATTAACGTCACATAGTAAAGCAACAGGGGAGCCACTGGTGACGAACCTCGTAATTTGGAATCTCGGCCGAGTGAAGAAGACGACCCATCAGCTGGCACCTCCTCTCCAAATCACGCCGAAGGAAAGACGCTGAACTCATCAGATTTAACGTGCATCACCCCTTTTACACAGCAAGCCTTCAATGGTACCAGGATTCAAAACTCGACACGCTGGCTATGCATTCGTGCCCATAACTACCCGGCTACCTTGATCACAAAAAGCAGGGTAAGGTTTGGACTAACGGTGTACTTGTGTAATGTTTAAGTAATTGTTTTGTAACCTCATTCTCAGAAACTGCCTGGGGCTTCTGGGGACAGATCTCGTAATTTTGAACCTCTGTCAAGTGACGAGGATGACTCAGAAGCTGCACACTGGGGCTTCTGGTGACAGATCTCGTAATTTCGAACCTCAGTCAAGTGACACGGATGACTCAGAAGCTGCCCTGGGGCTTCTGGGGACAGATCTCGTAATTTTGAACCTCAGTCAAGTGACAAGGATGACTCAGAAGCTGCACTGGGGCTTCTGGCGACAGATCTCGTAATTTTGAACCTCAGTCAAGTGACAAATATGACTCATAAGCTGCCATCCCACTTTCCTAACTTCCACACCATACCAACGAGAGCACTTTGAGCCATGACAGATTTATCAGCTCTACATGACGGGTCTTCATGGTTAAGGCCACGGACTCGTAGCTGGCGTTTCAGGAGCTCAAGCCCAATGACATTGAAGACCCACCGTGTAGAAGGGACTGATGCAAGTTAAATCTATCGAGGCTCAAAAGTCCTCCCGTTCGTGTGGAAGTTAGGAGGGGGAGTGCCAGCTCAGGTAACGTCCTCATCACTTGACCATGATTCAAAATTTCGAGGTCCGTCACCAATAGCCCTCGTGCGGCTTTATAGTGCGAGTGTAGATGTAACTCTCTCTCACACTTACTCATTCCATACCAACGTGAGCACTTTGAGCCACGAGAAATTTATCAGATACTCTACACAACGGGTCTTCAGTGGTACCAGGATTCGAAGTCACGACTCGGCAGCACTGGCCACGAGTTCGTGACCAGGGATATTTGGGGACTGATGGCATGCACGAGACACTAAAGTAATTTTTTAAAGATTATTTTTTTAGATATATTGAAATGTTCCGACGTTGATGTCACATTTTGACTTCGCTATTCTATGGAGAGTAGCATATTTTATTATACTGTTTATTTTTGTTTGAGTCAGTCCATTTTTCCTCTGGTGTAAGTTATGGTCCATGTTCTGTCTCTTATATCGTAATGTTAAATGACCTTTTTCTTTAACATGTTGAAATAAAGTGAATGAATGAGTCATGCCGCACTTTCAGCTGCACGAGGGCTATTGGCGACAGACTTCGTGACAAAAGCGATGTCTCAGCTGACACCTTCTTTCTAAACTACCACACAAAGCTAAGAATAGGACTTTGAGCCACGACAAATTTAATGTGCATCGGCCCCCTATAGTTTACCAGCACCAGGACTTGAACCTGAGAAACGCCGGTCACGAGTACGTAACCATAACTACTAAGCTATCGTGGCCACAAATAGAGACAGATGACTCCGGTATCTCGAAGGCGTGATACCCATGTTTACTAATGACCGCAATCCTTATGGGGAAAAGCGTGAGTGAGTGAATATTAAAGTAGCACTATTCAGTAAAACACGATAGATTTTTGCGACGGACCTCGTAACTTTGAACCAATGTCAAGCGACGAGGACGACACCTGAGCTGTCACCCCTCTCTCCTAACTTCTATACCACACCAACAGGAGGATGTTTGATCCTCGACATGTTTAACGTGAATCGGTCCTCCTCTGTGGTCTTCAGTGGTAGAAAGTTCGGACTCATGACACGCTAGCGACCAGTCTGTGACCTTGACCACTAGGCTACCATGGCCACCTTTGGAAAAGAAAAATACTTTTCCCGCATAAGATTCACCCGCATAAATACTTAACAT